>JAOYSI010073822.1:0-19377 GCA_025775065.1 Hiodon alosoides | reverse complement strand
GTTTAATGGTCCACTGGTTGCTGTGGTGGAAGTGATGCAGTCCTGCAGGATGCCTCACGTGATTGCTCGAAAGAGAGCGATAGCGCATTGTTAATGGTTACCTATGGAAGCAGGATGGTCAGCTACATACATCTATGGCAACATACAAAGAGGGTGAGTGCCAGAAACAACACATGGCCATGAAAGTGGTCCGAACCCATCCCGCCCCACCAAAGGCAGAACCAAGCCAACTAGAGGGGAACCACTAATGATTGTGCGACAACAGAAATGGTCCTTATCATCAAAACATATCTAATAGCCACCGTCCCTTCACTGTCACAGTCCCCCTGTTGACTATATGCAAGTTTGAAAAGATGCGTTCTTAACCTTGCTTTAAATATAGAGACTGTCTGATTCCCGCAAATTTTTGGAGGCTATTCTATAGTTGTGGAGCTCTATATGCAAATGGTCTACCTCCAGATTTTGATTTGGATATTCTTGGTATATTTAGATTCCCAGCCTCTTGTGAGCAAAGTAATCTAGATGGGACATACGGGACTATAATATCTGTTAGATACGAGGGAGCTAGCCCATTTACAACAAAGAAAGACCTGGATCAATTGTAACTCCAAGATTTTTTAACAATACACTCTGTTCTATCAGCTTTCCATCTGGGAAAGCACATAGTCATTGAGCCTTGTTCGATGGCCATTTTTGGCCAAGGATGATCATTTCTGTTTTCAACAATAGGAAATTAGAGGACATCCAATCTCTTAGGTCTTTCAAACAAAGCTCCAATCTAGCCAACGGAAAATCCTCACCCGGGCTCCCTGACAGATATAGCTGCGTGTCATCTGCATAACAATGAAAGTTGATCTTGTGCTTACGGATGATATCACCAAGGGGTAGCATATACAAAGAGAATAGAAGGGGGCCCAACACTGAACCTTGTTGTACCCAATATCTAACCGGTAACAAATCAGATGAGTCTTCCCCAATTTTAATGAATTGAAATCTATTTGTCAAATATGACCTCAACCAAGACGGAGCAGTCCCTTTTATGCCTACGTGGGTGTCAAGTCTTTTTAAGAGGATATGTTGATCTATAATATCAAATGCAGCACTTAAATCAAGCAGTACTAGAACAGACACCAAGTTATTATCAGATGCCATTAGAATATCATTTACAACCCTAACAAGTGCCGTCTCAGTAATATGCCCTATTCAAAAACCTGCCTGAAATGTTTCTAGCATATTATTAGAATTTAGAAATTCCAATAACTGCTGGGCTACTACTTTCTCCAATATTTTACACAATAGGTTCAGCAGTTGGCCCACACACACAGTAGAAATGGCATATCCTTCTCAAAGGCACAGTCAGTCTGCTGGTTCCCCAGAAGCTGTCTGGATATGTTATCAACAGGCCAAGAAAAAGACTGCCGTTCCCCACCCATGGCAGAGCTCTGCAAATTTGTGGCCGCTGAGCTCCTCTGGTCAAAATCGGCGAATCTCACAATCTGGATCTGAACCTGTGTATTTGCATATCATAGGGCTAAGTTTCAATTCAATGTGCACCTTTACTGACTCGACTACTTGAGAGGCTTGGAGTGTATTGAATGGTTAGCCATTGATCACAAACTTTGTTAGGTGGAAAGGGGAAAATGAATGGTTTTCTGAAGACTTACATTCTGCAGAGTCTTGTCATCAGTTTTTTCTGAATGTTGCAATGGTCTCTGATGCTCAGTTGAAATTGAATTGGCTTAAGATCAAAAATGCCCTAATTAACAGGATATGCCTCGCCCTTAGTCCAGGAAAGATAAAACTGGAGTAAACAAGTTTCTGCCGTGTATCTGAAAGCTTATCTTCCATTATATTTTGGGATGGCATGCTGCTGAATGAGAGGAGAGAACATTTAATTGCGATAAGCAAGCATAAAGCCCACAGAAACATTCCCAGAGGCTACTGATTGGGCGGGGACAGAAGGGCCGAGAGTCTCTGCTTATCCTTGGAGCAGATAAGAGTTTGAACCAGCCTGGAGATGTCAAAGCAGGAAATCCATGGCGTGAGCTTTGGCATCTGATCAGGACCAGAGCTAAGTCTGCTGGACACTGAATGGATCCAATCGATCCAGCTCAGGTGTCATGTCCAAGATTTTAGGGTGAACATTTCAGCAGCTCAGCATTCCTCGGGGGACCGCTGTGGACCCTGCGCTTCATCTTTATCAGAAGAGCTCCCTGACTCCTGATCTCAGCCAAAAAGGGCTAATGTAAAACTGCTGCAGTTGGAAATTTGAGATGAAGGCCTGCATGACCCTGTAAATGGACCGTCAGATGGGAACATAACATTCACGGACTGAAAAACCCCACACATGTTGTTTGGTCCATCAGTGGAGGGACACTCGCCACCATGTTGAATCAAAATCAATGGCAGGATAGGCACCTTTTATTTGAATTAAATTAACAATAATAATAAGAAATTCTTCTTATGGAATTTTTGCATAACTGTAGTAGATTCTGAAAGACATTGATTATTCTCATTGCAATTGTTTAGCTTGACCAAACGCTTTTGCTTTTCCACATTTAGTGCCCTTGCATGCTTGAGGAGCACTGCTCTTTTTGTGAAATTACCTGTCCAGTTGCCTTAGAAACCAATAAAAAATGGCCGGCATATATTGCAGCAGCATTGATCAATTAAATGAAATGACTGTGTATGTATATTTGTGTGTGTGGATGCAGTTCATAGTTAGATCGTTCATATTTATTACAATAGGATTATTGATTATATGACATAGGCACAGGCATACACAGCAAAACACCAAAAACACAAAAATATCTGCGTTTATAGTCCACGTGAGACTTTTTAACACTGGTGGTTTTTCTGTGTCTGATGATAAATAGATATTAAATTAAAAAAACGAAATAAAGAGTAGGCTAGACCAAATGCATTTTTGTCGCAAACTATAGGCCTACTGAATGTATCCTCTCTCATAAGACCTTTACAATAAAATGCAAACTTACGTATTGCCTCTGTATCTCAGACCTACATTAGCTTAGGTTTGAAGCACAGTATAAGCGCATATGACATACGGACATTATAAATACACAATATTTTATATTTCTATATTATTCTTACGTGGAGGGGGGAAAAAGCGAATAAATGTTGCGAGAAACAGAATACGGACGAGTCCTGAGATAAATTACAGCCGCTAGAGAAAGACAACCTGTCATTTGACAACCAGTTAACCACAGCTTCAGTGCTCTTCCAGTGCAGTTTTGAATTCTGATTTATTGTTGGGTGTTGACAAGTGCTTATATAAACTGTATCGGGTGGCGCCATTTGTACAGCTAATTTCTGGCTGTTTGTCAGAGCGTATATGGAAACTATTGTGCTAGAAGTTTGAAAATAGTTTTTATTAAGCATCCAATATAATATTCTTCACACAAAAATGAGGCCTAATTTGAAATTTCCACGTTGGTTGTACGAAGTAATTAGATTCTTTCAGGAGCCACTGCAGCTATTTGTGTTACCGACAGGCAACAATTTGGACTCACTGCCACGACTTCAATTCAACCATGAAAATGATATTCATTTCGACCTCGACAAATTGTTGCCAAAACCAGGTAGTTGTATTCTTGATCGACTTGATTTCAACAACAAAATTACTCACCTGAGATCAGTACAATGCTGTGCAGAGGAAGGCGAGCGTGGATCTCATGATCTATTTTTACTGGCTTTAAAAGATCAAGCACTGACCTCTAAAATCCGATGGCTGCCGTTTTTATGGAATTCTAAAAGAAACAAAAACAATCATGGTTAATGCCCAGATGTCATGAGACATGTTGTCAGGTTATGACATGACCCCTGCAGACTGGGGAGTTTCCCAGGTCCAAAACTCAGATTAAAATCAAATACCAGCATCCACTCCAGCCCTCCCACCAGGTTTAATATATCAGAGATTGTGCTCTGATGCTAAAGCATGGGGGGCAGTGAGGGGGATTAATTTTGTTAAAACATTTGCTAAAACCTGCAACCTGAAGGGAACCAAGCCTAGTAACTGCATGGTTTGTTACGTAAAATCCCAAGACTGGGTTACTCCCAAGGGATGTCAGCCCACAAGCAGAAAACCAGGGTGAAGCTTAGACACTGTCTGCTGCGATAATGTGCCCTCTGCCCCAGCCTCGGCTAGTACAGAAGAGTTCTTTGTCCAGAATCATTAAGCAAGACTAACCCTGTACCTCCTGAGGTACAACTTGGAAGCCTGGAAGAGGAAAAAATTATTAAATATTAAAAGACAGGTTGATGAAAAGGTTGATTAATGTGAACGATGAACTGCTCTGGGCACAAACAAGTGTATGCGTTTCCTGCCAATGTTTCTTTGGGGAATGATCTATTAGACAGCAAACTCTCTTTTGTATATGTATCATAAATGTATTTTTAATTGTTAAAAGCAATCAAAAATGGACCTGCCGTCAACGGCAGACACAGGAAGTCACTAACTGCTTCAGACAGCCAATGATTGCTGTGCATGACATCATGGTGGTGATGTCATGCTGGTCACAAGAAGGCATCATGGGTGAAATGCACTTCAGCAACAGCAGTTCTGTGTCACAAAGAAAGGACATTATCTAAAGCCATAATAAAAATGTTTTAATTGATACAGCTTTTGAAACTGTGCTTTTTTCAGCGGTTATATATAATGTAATAATTGCTGCAGTTGTATGCTTGTGTTTCACTTGTAGTTTTTCAAACGTGTTCAGGCACATGTTTTTTTTTTTTTTTTACAGGGAATAAAATTGGAAGGAAGCCCTGGGACATAACGTGTTGGTGATGTCACTTCCTTCCCGCTCCTTTCCCCACCCCAAACACACGTACAGACTTGTCACTTACCTCCAAAATGTGGTTCATATGGCCAGCCTCTGAGCTCACTTGTACCTGGAAGAAAATATTTTACAAGTAGACTGTTTTACCACAGTGTATTTATTTGGTTCGCATTGAATTCGCATTAAATCATTTAACAAGTTCAGTGTGAACATTAAGATATTTCTGAAACGATCTTCTGACCATGTGATGTCAGCCACGTGACGTCAGCAGTTTCATGGCACCAGCAACCATACATTTTTTGGGAGATGAAATTGATGACAATGATTCATTTTCTTATTCAGTGTACCATAGGAGACCATAGAACATAACTGAGTCTTATATCTGGAGGAAAAAAAACATTCAATATTCTGCATCTCCTTTCAGGCTGTGTCTGTCATGTTGTCCAAAAGGCAAGGATAATATAAAGGCAAATGGGATTTTGACTGTGTTGGCTGTTGGCCTTACTGAAGAATGAGAATTGTGAGAGACGTGAACTGTGAGGTCACCTGCAAAGCACAACTGCAGAGACTCTCACTCTGTTCACACTCTCTCCTCTACCTTTCACTGTCGATATACAGATGTTCAAAAACAGATCAACATTATTTGCTCTCAAAATCAGAAAGGAACATTATTAGATTTTTTGACTGAAGGCTGCAATAGTTCCTAAAAGTCCTATCTGAACCAAGCAGGGAGACACAGTCGCTAGCATCAGGTCTCTTTTTTATGTGCCCTCTGACTGTACTGCGTGGGTCTGATAAAAGTCCAGCCTGAGGAAACCTTGCTTAGAATGCCAAAGATGCCAGAGCGATCCGGCAGCAAAGTGTTAACATATTAACCAATCATTAACACTGAACACTCCATTTCCTCCTAGAACACAGCACAGGGGTCATGGTACCCGTGTCATTTATTTGACCAGTTAACAAGCACTTAAAGCCATGCAATGTAAACACAGACACCAAATATAAACAGCACCAGCTTACAATGTAAAAAACACAAAACAAAAAAACAATTAGCGATAGGACCACAAGCCAAAGAGCAAAGTCTACATTGACCAGTTAGGGTTTTTTGGCCAACGGCTACATTTCTGTTATGTCAAGTTATTCAGTAAAGTTATTCTAAAGCCATGGTTGATATTTTACTTTTTCAGAGATGTTTCGGAATAACTTTACTCTGTAGGTTTTATTGCAGAATGACCCAAATAAGAGGTTGGCGTTGATGTGATTTCAAAGACCTTAGTATCTCTGTGCTGGTAACTGAAAATATATTCCAGAAAATGTTGGTAAACTCCCTTTAACTCCTCTCAGCTCCTCCATACTGTCACTTACCTCTTCTGGAAACAAAGCTGCCCATGTGATCATTCAGTGCCACGGATTGGGCGAACTATTCAGACGCTTTGATTGGGTGAATTATTCAGATCCACTTGATTGGGTAGGCAATTCAGTGCTGTGGACACCTGCCGTTCAGAGCATATGCGGGAGTCCCATTGCCAAAAGAAGGTAGATTTTAGCAGATTTCAAATACTCCTTCAGTTTGTGCAGGCAAGATGGGTGGCTGGCCAGGCATCTGCATGACTGATGTTTTGTTCCTCATCACACTTCTGGGAGAAATACAAACTTAGGATCCACGCCTAAGCAGAAGGATTCACCTTCACTCCTTAAGGTGAGTCATTTGTTCAAGAAAATGGGGTAAACAACGTGCTTTCACAATGAAAAGTCTTTCTCAGCCCAGCCTAGGAGCAAGCAGGAAGTGACCACTTATTGTCTCCTGGGAGACCATTGAAGAAACGGGGCCTTCATTCATAAGGCAGTAATCAATGAATCACTTCCAGTGTGTGTTTCACAAAGCATATGGCCTCAAACAACAACACACAACAATTAAGGGAACAGCATGCGTTATCACCCATAGTATTTCTAGCAGATTTCTGAATGTTCAACATGACCTTTGTTGTTTTCTTTATTTTTCTTACAAATTTACCCAAACCGTACACACATCCCTGTTGATATACAAATAGTTAGCATACATCAATCTATGTATTTCCTAATCCACTTGTCCTCATGAGGGTCACACAGCAAGCATTAATCTGAAATGTAAAATTGTGGTGGGTGGGGTAGACCCATTGAATGCTTTCCACTGATCATTTTAGTCTGCTAAAAAAACAAGAATCCCTTTGCTTGCCCTGCCCCATTATTCTGGCTTTTATATGTAACCTTGTAGAAACACAACGCCTGATTCTGCAGTAAAAAAAAGATGATTCTGCTCATCCTGTCGCATGGTTAATAAATAGAAAGCAAGTCAATGCAGATATGATTAACAATCGTCTTTTATATCAGCCAGTGATGTGCCCGAAAATGTAAGTCTGCAGTTGTAGGATGTACATAAATTACCTGTATTACATTAGTTGATCCATTATATATTTAAGTAATATTAAATACAATGCAAATTATTCATAGTTATAATTACATAAGGCATTGCGTAGGCACAATTATAAATTGCATTGTATGAATGAACGCAATGAATACAATTTCCCAGTGCGCATTCTATTTCATAAAGCTAATCGGACCAAGCATGTACGCAAAAAAATAAATAATAATAATAGACTATCAGGCCACTTTAAATCCAACGGCGGTCAACGAAGGTCAACAAATTCGGTATCTATGTGCTACTGTGTAGACATTCCCAGCGCGGGGTTCATTGCAAGTAGTTAATTGCAAATAAACATGCTTAAAATCACTAAAGCATCCTTTTTAGTTTTAAAAATGTATAATTTGCCACAATATAGTCCGACAAATAAACATATTACTAATTAGTTACTAATAGTCTGAGAAGCGTCTGCATTATTATAAAATCTAAATACGCCCATTCAAATCAGAGTAAGTTTTGAACAGGCTCCGTTAGTTCTTCGAGGTGTACTTTTTTCCGATTTTATTCCCCCACCAGAGGGTGTGCGCAAACCTCAAATGCTGGTTGCAATTTGAATTAAATCAGTCTCACGCCTGAGCGCTTTTTGTGGCCGAGGCTTTCGTTTCAAATGGTATTTGGGGTGTAGCAGCAGTTTTCAGGACTAAATACAGATAATCATCCCACAGACGTTCGTTGAAATTGACCCTAATAGTGCGATATGTGTACTTGGCTGTATATAAGACGAGGAAACTTTAAGGAACACGGCTTTTCCGCACTGATGCATATGGTTAAAAAAACAGAACATTGTAATCAGAGCCAACGATTTGCTATCAGTCGTTTATCTTTAAGTCCTCCCACTTTACTTTACTTTCTTCTTCTTCCTCTTTTCGGCTTTGTTGACTCCGAAGTCAATTAAGTGAAATATTTAGTTAGTCATTGCAGTGCAGTATTCGTGCAGGTTTTTATTCCTACATGGAAGAACTGACGAATCCGAGGAGCGTGCTAGATATCATATCACAATTTGAAGACGTGAGGTGCGTAGGTTATTTTTGTGCTACATATTATTATGAAGGCTGCTAAGTATGAACTTGCCGTGAGTCGTTGGGGATGATCTTGATGATGATAATAATAGTAAATGCAATTTATGGTCCATATTAATATTGTCTACACTGTCAGTATGTAGTTGTAAGGTGACTCTTTCTTAGAGAAGATCGCCCTGTCAATTTAACTATTTGTTATAGGACATTTTTACCCCGAAAACTAAGAGCCCGCCGGAAAAGACTGGAAAATAACGCCGTTGAAGGCAAATAGAACGTCCCGAACAATAATGGGGGAGGTTTACGTGTTTGTTCTAAGTGTACTAGAGATGATTTGCTCGATTCAAAGAAAAAAAATACGGTACTCCTTACAGGGTTTGAACGCGTTAAATTGATTGCATTTGGGACGAGCAGCTGTTAACTCAACTACATACTAATGACGGAGGGGAAGGCGTGAGTTATTGTTTATCAGTGGCGGGTCCATTATCAGCAACCATCAGTCCTGTGTTCCAATGGGACGTTGTGTTTGCGAATCCTAGTTTATCATTAAAGGCTAATTGATGATTAGAAAATCCTTTTGCAATTATATTAGCAGGTTGAAAACTGTTGTGGTGTTTAAAGAAGCCATACAACTGGCCCTCTTTAGACTACTTGAGTATCTGGAGCATCAGCAATTGTGAGTTTGATTACAGGCTCAAAATGGCCAGAAACTTAGAACTTCCTTCTGAAACTCATCAGTTCTGAGGCTATTCCATGTGAGAAATTGCCAAGAAACTGAAGTTCTCATACAACGCTGTGTACCACTCCCTTCACAGAACAGCGCAAACTGGCTCAAACCAGAATAGAAAGAGGAGTGGGAGGCCCCGGTACACAACTGAGCAGGAGGACAAATACATTAGAGTGTCTAGTTTGAGCAACTGATGCCTCACAGGTCCTCAACTGGCAGCTTCATTAAATGGTACCTGCAAAACACCTGTCTCAACAGTGAAGAGGCGACCCCGGGATGCTGGCCTTGAGGCAGAGTTGCAAAGAAAAAGCCATATCTCAGACTGGCCAATAAAGATAAAAGATTAAGATGGGCAAAAGAACACAGACACGGGACAGAGGAGGATTGGGAAAAAAGTGTTATGGACAGACGAATCTAAGTTTGAGGTGTTCAGATCACAAAGGAGAACATTTGTGAGATGCAGACGAAATGAAAAGCTGGTGGAAGAGTGCCTGACGCCATCTGTCCTGCTGGAGGCAATATGATGGTTTGGTGGTGTTAAAGTAGGAGATTTGTGCAGGGTAAAAGGGATCTTGAAGGAAGGCTATCACTCCATTTTGCAACGCCACGCCATACCCTGTGGACAGCGTTTGATTGGAGCCAATTTCCTCCTTCAACAGAACAATGGCCCAAAGCACAGCTCTAAACTATGCAAGAACTATTTAGGTAATAAGCAGTCAGCTGGTATTCTGTCTATAATGGAGTGGGCAGCACAGTCACCGGATCTCAACCATATTGAGCTGTTTTGGGAGCAGCTTGACTGTATGGTAAGAAGTGGCCATGAAGCCCATCCCACTTCAGGAAGCATGTGGTGAAATCTCTTCATTTTACCTGAACAAATTGACACCTAGAATGTCAAAGGTCTGCAAGGCTGTAATTGCTGCAAATGGAGGATTCTTTGACGAAAGCAAAGGACACAATTATTATTTCAATTAAAAATCATGGTTATTTCTAACCATGTCAATTTCTATATTTCCTATTCAAACTAATTTAATGTATGTTTTCATGGAAAACAAGGACATTTCTAAGTGTCCCCAAACTTGGTGTGTGTGTGTTTTGACTTTTAAAGTAAATACACCACTGATAATCATGAAACGGCCCAATCGGCAATGTATTTACTGGCTTTGTGAAACATCTGTCTATATTTTTTTAACCAAGATTCATAAATGTGCATATTTTGCTCTATTTATTAAGTTAAAGTTGATTAAAGGTGTTAATTGTTAAGAATGAAACCACACCCTGGTGGAATACATGTTTCTGGTGGTGTTCTTCAAGCTTGTATGGAGAAGCGAGTCTTAATGTTGCTGAATGAAGCGGAACTGAGACCTGCATACCATGCTAAGCAACCATTTACATCCAAAGAAGTGGACTTCAACAATTATAATTTACTTTTATTTTAATGCTGATTGGAGTGAATTGCATAGCCAACAATTTTACATTTTATCATACAGATGCTGTTCAGGTTAAGCGGGCTTGAATCTAGAAACTTCTGGTCTAGTACTTTCAACACTATTGCTAGGTGAGAGTAGAAGATTGCTGAACATTTTTGCTGGTGGTGGGCCTCACAACCATGTACAAGAGAGTCATTCCTGGTTTATTGGGTGCTGTATTAACCTGTTCCACACCAAACCATTCTCCACAGCTGAGACCTGGGCCCATCAAACTGTACATCTGTGAAGAGTGTTGGGGGTAGGGTGAGGGATCTCATTCACCTTCACTTTATTCCCTGCTAGCCTAAGGAAACCTCTGATACGACGGACAACAAATATTGGCACACCAGAGGAAGTAGACGGTGATTCGCAGAAGTACCATGACCTAACAGACGATGGGCCAGTTGGCGGTGCCAGCTGCCAGTGGAGGGGTCTGCAGTCCTTCAGGAGGCGTGGCACCACCAAGAGGCTGATCCATGCCATGACACTCCCTCCTCAGGAAGAGATGAGGGAGGAGGAGGAGGAGGAGGAGGAGGAGGAGGAGGAGGTGGAGCAGCAGCAGCAGCAGCAGCAGGAGCAGGAGGAGAAAAAGGCATGTGTTCCCTCCTTTAATAATACCAAAGTCTGAATTGTATCCGTAACATTTAAAGTGGTCCCTTGCCCCACCACCTTTCTATATTAAGATGTATTCTTTTGGCGACAGAACAGTGGAATACCAAAAAAAAAGGCAGTTTTGCTAAACGGTTAGGAATGGTATATTGCTAACTTTACTTGAATAAAGGGTTGGATCTTTACACAGTATAGGGTTTGGAAAGACTACTACAAAAATAGGTAGCAAATGTTAGATGGAATTGGAAATGCCTAGCTTTAAAACACTGATTTCACACATTTTTATTTAAAAAAATAAATGAATTGCTACTTTCAGAATGAGAAGACAGAAATTTGCTTCCAGTGCAAATTTGGACTGCTAATGTGGACGGTGTGTTTGGAACTAGTTTGAGTATTTCTGTAAGTGGTTTGATCTATTTCGGTAGAACCAGATTTGTGATTTGACCCTTTATGAAGCGGTTTTGGCTGTTGACTGCTTTGGATCTTTTTGTATCACTGCCCAAAAATTAAAGAAAGTGTTTTATTGCAAACTGTATTCAATTGGTTTTTGAGATCCTGTGAGTGACGATATGCCCATGGAGTGGGCGCATGTGATGGAGAATGCGAGCATGAATGTCCCCTGTGGACAAGGAGGACTAATTGCTCATTTGTTTTTCTGGAGACAGAGAACTGGGTATTTTTGAGGATAACATGGGAAGAAAGCTGGGAAAAATGTCTGAAAGCTTGGCAAACAGACTGAGGAAGAACGTGAATGCCCAAGGAGCTCCATTTTCCATTTTCTTGAGTTCTTCCGTGTGGTAGAAGATTTCCCTCTAATAGAGAAGTGGTCAAAAAAGGAGGCAAGACGAGTACAATGTTCAGTGCCAAGAAGTTTCCAGGGAAGAACTTGAGCACAGACCCCTTGACACAAGTGTGGATGGAAAAGAATGGAGCGAAGTACCTTGACTCTGACCTACTGAGAGTTCCTGTTACTGTTACACCTGCCTGGCAGAAACCATAGGAAGAAATGGGCATCGTGGGATGACGGGTGTTCCAGGTGATGATCCAGTTGGTGCAGTAGTTTGAAGAGGGGAAAGCTGATGTCTGCAAAGAGGCAACACAAAAGTTGAAGCAACAGCTGCTGGCCCAGGTACATGAGCAAATTGACCATGCTGTGGTGCAGCGCCAGCAGAAGCACCATGAGGGGGTGGTATCCTGAAGGAAAAGGAACGGAAGTTCTAGGCGCATGCTCAGTAAATGAAGACCAGTTTCTAGTGCTGACTCGGGAGCGGGAGACCAAGCGGAAGCAGCATTCTGAAGTTGCAGTCGCACAGAAAGATGGAGCTGGAACTGAGTTGGAGGCCCAAGCGATCAGTCAGTTGGAGCACAAGAAAGCCTTGGATGGAGCTCCAGGATGAAGTCGAGATTCTACAGACCGCACACCAGAAACTGGGTCGTGAGCTCCAGCAGACTATCAATGCGCAAGACAAGCGGCTCGTAGCACAGCTCCTTTATATTCTCATCATGTTTTCAAGATGCAGCTGGATGACCAGGTGATTCAGCTGGAGGAGCTGTCAAATGAGCTACAGGCTAAAGGTGAGGCTAAGCACATGCCAGCCTGGTGGATGTAACGCACCAGCTGCACCAGCAAAAGAACGAGAAGAGCAGCTTATAACAGAGCTTGGACAGGCTCACTCAAGAGGGGCAGGCCCTTGGGGCTCAGTTGGAAGTGGAGAAAAGTGCTATAGTGGCTCATGAGGAAAAGGAGAGATCCCACTGTAAGGGCCAGAGAGGACCTCCAGACATGGGTGGTGGCTGCAGCTAAGGAAGTGAGCAAGATCAAGGGGCAGTTACAGCGAGAGAAATTGGAGCACCTGAGGGCAGGACTAAAGCTGCCTCACAATAAATGGGAACTGTGAGGTCTTCAGAAAAAAGTCAAGGTTTTACAGCCAACTGCTGAGGTTGTCAGCCTTCAGTGGGAAGCACAATGATCTGAGGCTCAGGTTCCTTCCTGCAGGCAGAGGGTAAGAAAGCTGATGTTAAAAGTCCATACTGATGGTGGGATGACAGGAATGGACCTGACAGGGAAACCAATAACTAGTAAAAAAAAAAAAGGATAGGTCTAAACATTTAAATAAATATGTATTAAGTCTGTTCCCCACAGCCTAGATGAGGAGGATACCACAGAAGGCTTGTACAACATGACATGGTGCCAGTAAGGGACCCAGAGATGCCTGGTTTCCAGGGTGGTGAGAATCAGTCTCAATGCTAAAACTAATAGAACGCTAGAGTATAAAGTGAATCGAATGGTGCAACACCAGAAGGAGGAATGGACAATCAGACAATTATGTTGCCAGCAGAAGACTACAGATGGCCAGAAGGACTAGTGGCAGCATACCTGGTGCCCATCAGGATCACCTGGCAAGACTCAAGGGGCTCCAGACGTGCAAAAGTGTCCCCTCGTTTTCTACTGGGGACTTTGGCTCGGCATGGCGTGCGCTCCTCTCTGATGGGTCTGAGCTGGATAGGGGGATATGCTATACAACTGTGGGTAGGGAATCTGTGTCCAGCCTCCTTAAGACTAACGAGCCTTTTTGAAGTTCTGGGTCTGACTGCTGGTTGCTAACAGTCTTCAGCTGAGTAATTGCTACCGTAATTGGAGGCAATGGTTAATCAGCTCCAGAATAAACGGCTGCAGGATTCTTCAGTCAGGACCTGTACCTGAGGAGAAAGCGTGGAGGGTGTGTTTAGGCCTTGTTTGTGCCAAACTACTGGAATATTTGAATACCCAACAAGTAAAGAAAGCGTTTTCTTGCGAAATGGTCTCTGATTGGTGGTTTTCGCTGTCCTGCAAGTTATGACACACCCTACTCCCAGGGGGCTGTTAGTAGTAGGGGTATCTTATTATTCGCTAACATTTCATAGTTTAAACGTGGACCCTTATCCAACTGGTCATAATGGCTGGCGCAATAGAGACATTATTCTTTTTCACAGAAGGAGACAAATGAAGAGAAGCTCTACAAGATAGCCAATGAACTTTTGGAGACTGAAAAAGCCTACGTCAAACGACTTCGTCTTTTGGACCAGGTAGGAACCATGCTGGAAACCAGTCTTTTAAACTTCTGTCTACCTCTTTAACATTCTTAATTATTTGAATTTACTGGGATATTGTCCTGGTTCAAAATTGTTAAATGTAATTTCCTACTTTTTCAGGATAGAGATTTGGTTCTATTGAGATCTAGAACAGTTAAAGCAAGCCCAGGGTTTCCATTTCCTGTAGGAGTACTTTGCTGAGTTGCTGAAGGAAGCGCACATCACTGGCTCCTTCCCTGAGGATGTGGTTCGTCACATATTCTCCAACATCTCCTCCATCCATCAGTTTCACAGTGGATTCCTGCTGCCTGAGCTACAGAGGCGCATGGATGAGTGGTCAGACATTTTTGACTAAATTTTAAATCGGCAGTTTTAGAACTTTATTGTTCTTATTTCCTGATTTGACCAAAACTAACACGGAAGTGCGCATAAGTGCCATAGTTTGAGGGTCAAAAATGCAGTATTTTTCTGATACAGAGCTACAGTGTTCTATTGTAGGTGCTGCTAGAAGGTTCATAGTCAAGCGCTGCTAAGAAGATTACAACATACAATTAAAAAAGAAAAGGGCAATTATAAAATTAATTTAACTGCACAGCGCAAGCTACACAATGAATCAGTTAAAATCGACAACCTGTTTTAAATGCATAATTAAACAATTGTACATTAACAATCCCACATAGTTGGTAAATGCTAGTTCAGAGTTATGGTGCTGTTGGAAGCAGTGAGTTTTAGTTTCCTCCTGATGGTAGTGGAAGATTTGGATGGTCTGACTGCTGCAGGCAGGTCATTTAGCCATCTAACCCTGCAAAGAGGGAACAACTATGCCTCCTGCAAGATGTAAGGTAAGATGAGTGATCCAAGTTGCAACAGGAAGCCGGTGGCATTTTTTCGAGGAGAGGAGTAACTTGGGTGAACTTCCGTTGATGTAAGAATGTGTGCACAGTGGCGTTCTGAATGACTTGGAGTGGTCTGGCAGGATGGCAGGACGGCCACTTCCAGTACCCAAGGGCCTGGACCTCTAGTATACCTAGAGCCTGGATCAGAAGTTATGTTGCATGCTCTGTTTGAACTGGGCTGATCATCTTGACATTATTGATGATGAACCTGTGGGATCTACTCACCGCAGCGATGTAGTCTGGAAGGCCAATCACAATCCAGCGTGACACCCAGATTCTTATCAGTATGGTTGGATGTGACGGTGAGCCCATCGATCAAGAAGCAGACATGGAGCAGAGTGTCTTTGGAGTGGAGATACAGCAGTTTAGTCCTGGCCATGTTACTTCTGAGATGGTGGTGGGACATCCATGCAGAGATGTCTTGAAGGCAAATTGTGATGCATAGTGCTTCACCAATGGAGAGGGCCGTCTGAGTTTTTGGCTTTGATGCCGGAAAGCATTGGGTAACTGGTTAATCGGGATACGACATAAATCTTGCATCCGTATAGCGGTCTTAATGTATGCTTGCAGGGATTTGTATTTAAAAAGTAAATCTATACCATGCCTGTAAAACTCAATTCTGTTCGGTAGGATTCCAATGCCCTTCAGGATAGCAATTAACTTGGCTGGATGTACGGGCCCCAGTTCTCTGCATTTGCTCTTTCAGAACAAGGGTGGGAAAATTTACTTTTCCATGCAATTGGATTGGACAGACATAATTGGCAACATTTGAGTTCAACTGTATACAGATTTAAGTGAATTTTGGATTCAGCTTTTCTCCCAGCCGTTTATCCAACTAATCTACAAAATGTATAGTGAAAAGTGTGTAGTGTGGACCGGAAGACCACTGAATGGTAAAAAAGGCTGTGAAATGGTTCAGTCTGTACTTGTTTCCTCCTATAGGGGGCAGAACCCTCGCATTGGAGATGTGTTGCAGAAGGTGGGACCCTTTCTGAAGATGTACGGGGAGTACACCAAGGCTTTTGACCGTGCAATGGAGCTCATCAACATCTGGATGGAGAAGTGTCCGCGCTTTGAGGAGCTAGTGCTGGACATTCAGGTGAACTTGGTGTTTACCATTAAGGGTTGTCTTAGCTTCTAAGTGGCGACTTATGATGATTAACAGGTATGCATTAATATTGTATAAACACATTTGAATATCATTCAACCTCCCTCGCTGTTGCTCTAGAAACGGGAGGTGAGTGGGAATCTGACACTGCAGCACCACATGTTGGAGCCAGTGCAAAGGATCCCGCGCTATGAGATGCTGCTAAAGGACTACCTAAAGAAGATACCCGAGGATGCCCCAGACCGGGTCGATGCCCAGAGTAAGTCCCAGAGCTGCAAACGCCTGAGGTCCCATTGAGCAAGGGGACATGCACGGATCTGAGCATGATTCACTATACAGATTCCGGGGGGGGGGGGGGCAGCGGTTAGCTTGGCTGTTTATTTTCATTACGGCTAACAGGCAGTTAGGCAGCCTGCTTATCCAGCCATGTCTCACATTAAATTGAAGCAGTGAGATCGCCACTCACAGATATGGTCCTTTTTCTTTCAGAATCCTTGGAGATCATTTTTGAAGCTGCCAAGCACTCCAATGCAGCCATTGCAGACATGGTACAAAATGCCTTTGGTCTACAGAAACACAGTCCATCTGACAGTATCAGACATGTCAGACTATTATGCACGCTTGTGTTATACTGGTGTTAGAGGAGTACGTTTTAACCAAACTTGAGCTGATGAGTCAAAGAAGAAATGACCATATTTCTCTCTTGGGTTTTGATTGCTTTAAGTTTATTTTACTTGGGGTGTGCAGCTGTTATCTTCATGCAAATGAATGGGGAAAGGAGTGCCCTAATATGCACACAAGGACAACACTCATGCTGTTTTGGCGGGAAAGGGCCAGAAAGGGTGGTCTACAAGCAGAGAGAGTAACATTAGAGCAATTTGCTTCACAGAATCAGTAGTTGCCATGTGACAACTTGTTAAATGTGCATGTACATATGTGGTTAGTGCCTTACGTGTGGTTCGTAAATGCCCAATTTGTCTTCTCATTTCACTTTGCAAGCTTGCTGTGAATATTATTTCAACTTATTAATTATTGTATTAAATATTCAATTGCACCATTAACAGTAAGGTATATTACCAGACCAAGTAAAACCCAGACTGTAAATCATTATGGCTATAAACCGTAGGATTTATAGATTAACCATGTGGTACAGCTTCCACCTATGTTCTCTGGGCTCTCCGTATTTACAATAAATACACCACTGCTAACCTTGAAACCGCCAAATCTGCAACATATTTTCTGACGTTGTGAAACATACTATTAAAGGACCTATTCTCAGGCATTTTATAATGTGGTCACTTAAGGATATCTTATTTACAAGTGATATGCTTCACGTGCGTAAATGGGCTTGGTTGCCCAGTGTTGTTTTCAGTTAAGCATGACCACCCCTGCAGCCGTTTTCTTTTTTTCTTTTTTTTTGTGAGGGAGCGATTGTGCACATGCATCATCACTTCAAGTCAAAATTACACAGCATGTAAACTTCCCCCATTGTTGAATGACTCCATTCACTTCCATTGCTATTTCCCTACCGGGTGGTTATTTCTCGTTTAAGATATTTAAATTTGACTATATTAATTTATTAAACACTCTAATGCAAAATAGCTAGCAGCAAGTACCAAACTGGTTATTTATTTCTGCTAATTTTATTGGGCAGAATTTGCATTGCATTGCATCATTTCTTTGATTAAGGAGTCTGAACTATGGCCAGTTTTGTTCTGACTAGCCACAGTCCAGGAAGTTCCAGCGTTAAGGCATGTTTTTTATTTTACGAATGAAAGAAGAAATGAAAGTGGTTCTGTAGAGGGAAGTTGAGTCCGTACAGAAGCATGACCCTGGCCAGTGTTATCCTTTAAGCTAATTCTGTTCTTACAACGTCAACTAAAACATAATGGTTTAAACCACAGCACTATGACATAATTCGGTACAAGACAAAAAATTGCTTTTGAAACTTGTCAGTAAATTGTAAAACCGAGCCTGCGTCTTTGTGTTTATGTTTGTTTTCACAACTTTGATCCTTTTTGTGTGTGTGCATGTATTTCCATGGCTATGACCCCTTTTGTGTGTGTTATCTCCATACATGTGTGCTTGGATTCAAATCTGCGTTCCCTGTGTTGTGTGTGTGTGTGTGTGTGTGTGTGTGTGTGTGTGTGTGTGTGTGTGTGTGTGTGTGTGTGTGTGGCCCTCATTGAACGACAGGAGAAGCTGTGTGTTGTTTACTCTCAGCTGGGGATGGGGGAGGAGATGGTTGACCCATCCAATCGGCTGCTCAGGGAGGGGCCAGTGCACAAGATCTCCTGCCGCAGCAAAATCCACAAGGAGAGCCACCTCTTCCTGGTGGGGCGGGCAATCTCTAAGCCGTTCACACACTGTCTTACTCAACCACACAGTCCCACACTGTCACAAGCTACCACATGGTCAAATATGGTCTCGCTCTACCACACGTTCACACTCTGTTACACTCTACCACATGGTCACACACTATCAGAATCTACCACACAGTCACACACTTATATGCACTCAAGTACTGTCACACAATGCAGATCCACACTGATATTAAAATGGATTGGATAAATAAATCAACTCTCACGTAATTCTCCTAGAGAAAGGCCAACAGAACATAAACGTTGAAGTTTTAAATTGGTATGCTCTCCTGCTGGGGTTTGCTCTGTCCTGTTTTCAATGTTGCTCATCCTAGTGAGTTCTCTGACCTCCTCTTGACCTGTTTTTCAGTTCAGCAACATGCTGCTGTATTGCGTACCAAAGTTCAGCCTGACAGGAGCAAGGTTCATTGTCAAGGCCCAGGTAGATATGGACGAAATGCAGGTGAGTAGACTTACACCCACCCTACTGCGGCCATGTTCACACCTACCCTACTCATTTTCCCCAGACTCTGTGTTCACTCGTTTCCATTTGTTCTTCTCTGTGTAGGTAAAGGAGATGAATGACTTTGAAAATCCTCACTCCTTCTTGGTCTCGGGGAAGTCTTGCACCTTAGAATTTCAGGCTAGGTGAGACACTCCCCTCACAAAAGCACACATTCCTATATGATGATAAAGCACATGAAAATTTAAATAAGGGGTTCTGGGCCAGCTATGCCTTCCTCAGGGCAGGCACCCATGGGGCATTTGTTGGCGGGGGGGGGGGGGGGGGGGTATTTTAGTTGTTTTATATTTTAAAATTATAAATAATAATGATAATGGTATTTTTGGTGCCACCACCA
>JAOYSI010073821.1:0-15834 GCA_025775065.1 Hiodon alosoides | reverse complement strand
CCCATCTCGTGCCATGATTTCTTTCATTCATCACCTCCTCCCTCCCACCTTTGTCCTCCTCCTCCTCCTCCTCCTCCATGGTGGCGGAATCTGCTGGTGGATCGTCCGCGGACGTGAAGGCTTGCCCTCACTCTGTTCTTTGTAGTTTCACCGATAAGGCTGTCTGATTAGCAGCCATCCTTGTTACTCAACCTCTGCTTTAAAAACCACAGAGAAGTGCTTTGTGAGACACGCTGAAACATTAAAATGAACTTTCCGTTCCAGCATTTTTGGTGTAAAATTTGCTGCGTTTTTCTCCCGCTCACTTTGTCATTGTCAGTAGTCAAGGCGCCTACTCCTAAATCAGTATGCAGTTATTCCTGTAGTGTGCAAATGTACTTGAGTATTGGCTTGCAGCCGAGATGGGATTTAGGAGTTGGGCATAGCTGCAGGTTAAAAGCCACCCTCTCTTACACTCACAGGCAGGGCATTTAGCCTGAATGGTTTCAGTAAGTATACATCTATAAACGTGGATATAGGCGCATGTGTAAAGTGGTTCAAAGTCACTATGCATATAGGTATTTGCCTAACAACTAAACAATGCAATGAATAATTGACAGGGACCCCACTCTGCGTTCCTCACTCACTACCCATGCCTCACAACATGTTCCTGGGGTAGACATCATGTGACTCATAACGCAACACACAGCACTCAATATTGGCATACATTGTTTTTTTTATTTATTTATTTTTATGTAGGACTAGGGATATGGGAATCCTTTTTTTTGTTGTCCCTTGTGCATGGTACTGGCATGATGTCATCACTATAGACTGGTGGACGTATCCCATCATCCCATCCATCGGGCTGCAGCAGTGTATAGATGAAATTCTGTCAAAAACAAGGTTTCTCTGCTGTCTGCCGTTGTCCTTTCATGTTCATATAATAAATGCCATGCGGACAGTTCAGTGTGTTGGTGGATGGTAGAGAGATTAATGTGACATAATGGTTAATTATTTGTAACCTGGAAGTGGCTTTGATTGTGCCTCCTATCCTGCATGTGAAGTAATGATAAAAACTGTGATGTGTTGCAACAGGGTATCTACAAATTCATTTTAAATTAATCTTTTATTAATCAGCGACTGTAAAATGATTTATAACTTAGGCTAAATATATTTATTCTTTGACTGCTTGTCACCTGAGTTTCGTCATATTCCATTCTTGCATGATTAATGTTGAATCATCAAGATTTTATGGCTTTTTATTCCCTTATTTACCTCATCTGGATTCTGAAGTGGGAATGACCCAGGGCTAGCTCACTGCTCTCTGTATGGACAGCCAGCCTCTCTGCTCCTTGGGATTTTAAAATATAGCATGGATACCATATCCACAAAAAGTTTTCCCATACACCTTTATTTAGTTTGGGGGTAAAGATCCTTCATTCTTTTCTTATTGATGTTTTAAAATGATTTTTTTTTTTTATGGAAAAGTAATCTGTTTTTACAAATGGACGTGATAGATGGAGGGATAGAAGAAGAGAGTGGAAGTGAGGGACAGAGATTGTAGTTTTTTGTTTGTGGTCAGCATCGCTATATCATCCAATGCATTTTGGTTTTCAAATGCACGTTTGCAAATTGAGTCAAGTAAGTGAGTAAGTGATCAAGGGAGATTTTTACTGAAGTATGTGGTGCCCATAGACACAATACAGCCAGCAGTTGTGATATAGCTGGTAAATTAGATAAATTGGGTCTTAGAATGGGATCAAAACCATTGGCAGCTATTGCAAAGAGTTCAGCTCTCACCAACTAGAGTGGGAACTCTGGGGCAAACATCTTAAAGTAAGTTGTTTGGAGGTGCAGCTGTGTTTGTGCTTGACTGCGTCTGAGTCATATGGGTCTGTTTCCGAGATCATGAATAAAACCACTGTTGCGCTCTTTGGGACGTAGTATTTTTTATTATTATGTCTGCCGTAATCACCCCTGCTTCCCACAGCTCTCAGGCCTTTGGAGATAGCAGTCAGCATTTTGGTCAAAAGTACCGACAACACAATGCTTTGTGTGGAACAGTAAACAAGTCCTTTGTCACAACAGTTTAGTTTCTCTTGCCTTGTTACGACCACTTCCAAGAATCATTCTTTGCCTCGGGAAAGCTCATATTGCAGTAAGTGTTTCGTCAGTATCTGTTTTTTTCTCTCTCAGGAAAACATTTGTGAACTATGGAATCGGTTATGGAAGTAACTGTTGCTTACTGTTTCATTTACAGCTATGTTTGGTATTCCCTCTGAATTTTTAAACATGCTCATCAAAATGATACTAGCCCCCATAGTAATGTTTGAGCTCTACCTTGGCCAGGCAGGCAATATCACCAAAAGTCACGCCACTGTCAAATTTGCCCTTGTTTAGGATCACAGATATCACTTCAGAGAGGAAAACTTGACCCCCATCGACACATTGGCATCTTTGTCTCTTAACGTTGGTGGGAGCACGGCATTCTGGAGCTGCCTGAAATGAGAGCTTTATATAAGGCCTCGAGTTATGAGCCACTTCCTCTCCATTGTTTGGGAAACAAAAGATCTAGTTATAATGCAACTTTTTCATATATTGTAATGCAACTTTTCCATCTAGCATAAATTACACTTTTGATGTATTCCCATTACTGCAGTCATCAGTAGCCAAAATCCTACGGATCACTTTCTTTTTTATGTTATAGTTCTGCCACTTATGCAGGATTCTGTAGGGATAATAAGTGCACAAGTGTTTAGAAACGACAAGGGTTTTTTTAAAGCACTTATGAATCTGATAATGTCTTCAGTGTTTCATGGACAGAAGCATGGGCTCCTGTCTGAGGGGCAGCTGAGAAACTATAAAAATGTAGAATTTTAGCTGCTTAAATCACTCTGGATTATAGCCTCTGTAACACAATAACAGCACTTAATGTTAAGTATGCCTAAAGAGAAAAACAAGTGAACTTACAACAGGTTCAAACTGGTATATGTTTTGCCAAAAATACAACACGCTGGTTTAAAGCGTTGCTATAAATCTGCTTTGTAAAACTTTTTATATTTCATATCAAACAATTTTCTTAAATATAGATATATAAATAAGTAAGATGTAGTTGAGGTTGAATGAAATTGGTATTTATTGAATATGGTAAGTGAAGTAATGAAACTGTAAGTATTCTCATTATTCTCATAAGTAGCGGTTAATTCTATGTAAAGAAAAACCCCCCCACAAAATTCAGCTATGCCAGTTTTTTAAAGTATTTTAGCAGCTAGTAGAGGCCACGCCTTCCTCCTGAATGTTAAGCCTCAAATTGAAGCCAAAAACCTGAATTACTGCAACTTCTATTGGTTCCATCAGTTGACAGACAGCTTAGGGCTAACAATGGAAAGTTTGAAAATAACAACTGAAATACAATAGAAGTAGTTTGTAAGCTGTAGTGCTATTTTAGTTTATGAATAGCTTGTAGCTCTGACTCGGAAACTTTGTGTTGAGTTGACTATTAAATATCAGTCAGCTACAAGATTAAATAATTTGACTGAGAATGACATCTGGTTGTTGTTAGGTAGTCACCAGATACAGATTTGTTGCCAAATCGGAGTAAAACGTTTACAGAAACATCCTTGGGTGTAAACAATGTAGGGTATGGTGGAGCGAAGCTTGCAACCACTGTCAATAAGTGTGAAAAAGATATTTTCTTTGGACCTTTTTGCTTTGTGTTTAAAGCAAGAGAAGTTTACTCATTTAAAGCCAACTTGGGCTGTACAACATCTACTTTTGAATTATGTATTATAGATACAGAATATAGAGAAAAAAGAGAGAAAGTTTGGCTTTGCTATATTTGACCGATAGTACAGATAGTCATTGGGGGGAAAAAAAAAGATCTGTTCTTAACTTACCTGATCAGGAACAAAACAATTTGGAATTTGGTCGTGTGTGCGTATCTTTGGCTTTGCGCTAAGCCGTGCATTTTTATGGGTTATTTTTCTTTTTGCATGTAGATGATTAAAGATCCATATCCTGTCGCTTAGGCAAAAGCTCATAAACCAATGCTTGGGTTGCGTATGTGTTACTGACTTTGTTTTAAAACACAGCCGGCCTATTTGGAGTTTAGATGGCTGCTACAGTGTGCTCTGTGTAATTCATGCCACTTCAGTCAATAGTTCATGCGCGATCATGCTTTTGATGTGCATGTGCTTTTTAAATGTAGTCTGAAGTGTTTTGACCCTCTGGATATTGGCACACGCATGGCGTATCAAAAGCAGTAAGAATGAAATTAACTTGCACGCCAGTGCTCTTCAAATAAGGCACGGCTATTTGCTTGAATTATGAACACACATTTGTTTAGCTTGCTGATATTTTGCATTATGTGTTTTTACAGAATGCTGGATTCAAAAATAATTTAGCTAAATAAAATAATAGAGGTGTATAAGTTAGTCTAGATATCTGATAAATAGTAGTTGTGTGTGGTTAGGGTAGGGTGGGATGGGCATAATGAACTGTTTACGGTGGGGTAAAAAAATGAGTCTTGTTTTACTTTTTTCAGATTGAAAACCCCAGGTATTTGCGAGAGACTCCTATCCCATTATCTCCGGTAAGTGTTAAGTTCCCCCGTAGCAGTTGGAGCTCGGACAGTTTTGTTTCTTAGCAGTTTTCTTGATCTGACCATTCTTTTTAAATTTTCCATAGATTAACCCGAAAACAAGCCTAGGAAAGCCTAGAGATCTCAGTGATGACCTGTCCCCTGTTCACATACCTGAGAAAGAGGTAGGCAAAAAAATGCTACGAGCACGTTGAAACCAAAACTGGTAACATCAGTATTGTCATTACTTAGCCAGAGACTGCAAGCCTGCAAGGGGCATTCAAATATGGACTCAGTTTCAAGCCAAAAGTCTCCTGCTCGTAAATCACAGTGCAAGCTTGTGAGACAAAAGACGCTGGAATCCTATCCTAGTCACCCTTGAGCCACCTGTCTTTTACACACTGCGGGGAACACAGCTCACACGATTGGAAGAGAGGCACTTCCCTCTCGACGGTACTGCCAGCCTGCAGGCGCCTGGGAAACTGACTGAGCCACTCGGGAGGCAGAATGAAAGATTCTTACCTTAAAGAAACGAAACTCAAACAGCAGTAACAAAACACTGTGCCAGAAAACGCCCTTTTCAACCCTAAAATAATAAATCGACAAAAAGCCTCCAAACACAGACTTTTCAGTTCCAAGCATTCTCTTTAGACAGCTCTGTTGTCTTTTAAAAGTATTTAAATTACGTGCACCTTGGTGTTATCTCATTGGGCGAACCACACTCAGGTACAGGAGCTGAGGTCCTGGCTGTGGGTGTGGTAGTAGAGACTGCCTTTCAGTCTGGGCCTGCCACAGGCCATTTTCCCAGGGCTGCCTTTGGGCATGTCTCCTGGCTGCTTGCCACAGTCCCTAGTTTTAGGCTAAATTTTGCTCGATAAGATAAGTAGTAAACATGCTAGCAAGACAGACAGCTGCAGAAGACACAGTGAGTTAAGTTTGTTTAGTTTTTTTTGCTAGAGGGAAACGTGTTTGGATCAGAAATGAGAATATGTGCATAGTTTTATGATTTTTTTTTCTTAGAAGCACAAACTGTGATTATCCAGTACAAGAAGCCTCACTCAAACCGCTTGAGACGATCGGATGGGTTTTATGCTGCATGATTACAGTTTTATTTTTCTTTCCGAACACAAACTGATTCTCCAGGACAAGACTTTTGGTTAAGGCCATACTCAAACATAGAGAGGATTTGTGCAGACGTGCAGTGTAGGTACTCAACGTAGGAAAAAAAGCGCATCTCATCAAAAGCATCATGCAGTTGAGAAGAAATTCAGTGTGCTGTCTCCATTTGGTGTGTATAGATTACTAATTGAAGGTAGTGCTGATCGCAGGTTTTAAGCAAACATTAGGTTAGTGCTGTTATATTTATAGCTGCAATTGGTGTGACATGGTACTTTATATGCCCGATAAGAGTTTCTTTAGAAGGAAGTAATGTTACCATTTTGCTTTAACAAACACAGAAGGAACTACAGACTTCCAAGGACTTAGCTTTAGAATCTGAAAAAAAGAAAGAAAATTAAGTTGATAATACCCAAGACGGTTTGTTACTCTCTGAAAACATTTCAGTTTTAAGCAATTAATAGTAATTAAACAGTTATTAAATTGACTGTTTTAAATTGGGATTGCTTCCGTGATGTGGTTATTTATAATGAATATAATTATTTTAATGTTGTGCTGAGGCCTCACATAAGGAGAGTGAAACAGAGAAGTCGGGCCTTTGTTGGCTTCGGCAGTAAATTCCGCTGCACACGCTTTGTCTTTGATGTCATTTCCCCCCCTTGACTTAAACAGTTAAATATAACGCTGGGCATGACTTGGCTTAATAAGCATTGCCTTTGCTTCCCTCTGGGGATGTGCTGTACTCAATTAGATAAACTTCAATCAAAGGCCGGCCTTGACCCATTGGGGCTTTTGAACAATCAGCGCTGCTCATCATTACCATAATTCACTTATAACAAATAGAAGAGCTGGGCACATGATTTTTATTATTTCATTCAAGTTAAACGGTTCTTAAGAGTCATGGATTAGTGTTTGGTGAGAACAAGGAGATGAAAGAGCTAGCCGTTAGCAAAAGAAACCCTCTTTTTTTTTTTAAATGGTGGGGAGATATGCTCTGGCGTTGTGACAGTAGGCTGTGACTGAATTCTGTTCCCCTTAGGTCGCTGAGTCCTATCATGTACAAATCGCTGACACTATCCTGAAAGCAATGTCTTGTTCATTTCACTTGATTTCTGTCTGTTTCCCTTTTTATCTTTTGCGTACATGCATCTCAAGGTGCATTATGTCATGAAATTTATAAAGATATCTATAAAGCTTTGGGAGCCCTGACCGGATAAACTATATTTTAACCAATCGATACTCGCTTTTCCCCTATTACATGGTTGTGTAATGTATTAATTCTCACACTGTATGCACAATTTGCATAGAGCCCAGTGGGCTAAGGTGGGTGGGAACTGCCTCCTGTTAGCATCCCAGACACCTGAAAGAGTAAAATGATGAGTCGCTGAAAGATGAGGACACCAGTTGTTTTTCCACATCTCTCTGTGTAGTGGCCGGGTTTTTAGCAACGATTCAAATTGGTCTATTCTAAAATGACCTGTAATCTTTATAGTTGGGTTATTATCAATACTAATAGTAGTGCTGCTTACTAATAGTTATTGTACAGCAGTGTTTGGTCATTTCTAAGAAAATGTATAACTGCTTCATAGAGCGGTGTGAATCTCTTGGTTCAATGCAAAAACTGTACGATTTTTTTTGTATTGACGTACAAGTTGGTGGTGTTAATGAATTTATAATTCTAAAATGGCCATGTTTACACCTAATGATTTGCGCCTAAATAGTCTCTACTCTTAATGAAAAAACACAGTAGTTTGAAAACTTTAGAAAGCACCTTTTGAAGATGTCGTTGGTGACACCCACATCTGATTTATTTGGTGGTTGATATGTTTGACTTCTTAAAAATTATTCTTCTGACAGTCTTGGAGAATAAACAGGATAAAAACAGAACACTCAGAGGAAAACAAATTCCTGACAAGATTTTTTTTTATGCTTAGAGAATTAGTTAAATAATCCTTTAAACTTCCAGTGTCTTTTACCACACGCATTGTGTTTGCAGGTTAAAAGACCAATGTAGGCAGTTCACAGTGAAAACCAATGGCCGCTCAAACATTAAAGAACTAACCGAGTAAATATTTACAGCTTCAAACGTGTCTATCTCATACGTCACCGCAGTGCCATATACATTTGCCATATCTCCAAATGTAGATAAAAAGTAAATATATTTTGACATTTTAAAATATTGACATTGAAATTAAAAATTAACTAATCAAGACAATATAAATGACTGCTATAAACAAAATGTCAGGATAGACCTAGACACAATTGTGGCCTGGACCCAAGATGTTAAAGGTTCTTTGCTGTCTTGTTAAAAATCCCTCTGGGTTAGATCAGTAGTATTTAAGCTTTGCCTTGTTTGAGAAAAATTCTCAAAAAGGACTCAAGTGTTTTAAATGATCATATGGTAAATTTATTCCTACTTTTAAAGTGAACTGTTCTTAATTAGCTACTAATTAGGCACAGGGGTTCCAATTGTATATAAAGCCCTCCATATTTATTCAAACGTTACAAAACACATGATTCAACATAAATAAATTGATTGTTGAATATTTTATTTTTACTCCGATATGTAAGCTTTTTTTTGACCCATTGCGATCTGTTTTTGCTTTTATCACACTGTATGTAACCCCACTGTAGTGTTTCATCAGGTTTTGGCACATTTTCTACATCATTTTTGACAATTTCTCCTTTCTGAATTTCTCCAGCTCCACCAGATTTCTTAGTTTCCTTTTTTGAACTTCTTTCTTTAGTTCAAACAATAAATTATGGATTGAGGTCTGGAGATTACGATGGCCCATAAAGAACATTGATTATGTTTTAGTTTAAACATTTTTCTGTAGATGTTAGGATGCTTGGGATCATATTAATGCTGGAATTTCCATTTCTTTTCAGCCTGAGCCTCCTTGCAGAGTCTACAAGATGTTTTTTTTACAGTCTTGAATGCATTCTTCCCTCTATTCTTACAAGGGCACCAGTACCAGAAGATTCAAAGCATCCAAATCAAAATAGATCCACCTCCATATTTCAGAACAGGCGCAATGTTTTTCCCAGCAGGTGCCTCACTTTTTCTGCACCAAAAATCACTCCGGTGTGCAAAGCTGTGCAAATTTTCTATTCATCTGACTCTAAGAAATAGCCTCAGTGGTCATTATGATGCAGTTTGATGAATCCCTCTTTTTGTGTTGAGCCTTCAGGAAAGATACCTTCTTTATAACTCAAACACCATATTCATGCAGTCAGTGTCGAATGGTAGTTTGAGACGTTGTATCCTGATAATGCAGGACTGTCGTGGAGATCTCCATGTTTTGGAGATGCTTGGATTTGGGGTTGTCTCGCAAATCATTTTTCTCACAGCACATGGTGGCACTGTTTTATTCCTTTTAAGGTGGCCACTGTTCCTGTGGCCTTGAACGTTTTTATGATGGACACTATAGTAGCAGTCTATAAACTGCTTGATTCAGCTTATTTACTGACATCGCCTAATTTTTGAGGATCAAAGACTCTTTGTCAGCACTTTTCTGAGAGTTCTGTCGTGGTGACTGTTACCAAAGGATTCCCTAGCTACTGTGTCATCTCCTTTTATACCCCATGGAAACAATGACCCAATGACCGCTTCTAGAAAGTTCTAGAATCTTTATATGAACCTCCAGACAAAATACATTTGCTGTGTTTTGCTTGTAGTTTGTTACTTGGGGGGTCTGAATAATTTTGGTGTCGATGTTACTTCTGTGGAAAACAAGTGTGGTGTGTTGTGCTTTTGTTTTGCTTTTACGAAGAAGCTTAATATAAAAGCAAATATAAAATATTCCGCATCTTTTTTTGCTATCGAATCATGTTTTTGGTTATATTTAACAAGGGTATGAATAAATATGGAGGGCATTGTATGAAGAAGTCAGAACTATCCGCTTCTTGGAGGAAGTCCCAAGATTTTCCCAACCTCATAGTCTGAATTCTTGGAACCACTTTAGTGTTTTGATTATAATGAATATAAACTAACAATTATTTGAAAATATGCAATAAAATGCATTTTTGTGGATAGCGGTGCCTTATGTATGTATATTTGGAAATATTTTGTGCTGTGGATTCGAGGGCGTCCACTACTGCTCTGTGCAGTCAATAGTGGGTAGTAACAGTTATTCTACAGCTGCTGCATGTCAAGTTTTTGTGCTGTAACTCTACTGTATATTTATTTGGAGTAATTTGTGTTCAGGCATTGTTACCAGCTAAGTTAAATCTAAAACAATGAACATACTTCTATAAAAGGTAATTCCGCGAGCTTTATAGTTTTTCTAGATGTAGTTTTATGAAACCCACATGGTAAAGTGTTTTCAGATCGGTGTGCTTTGTTTCTTGTCCAATCACAGGAAGCTTTTTGTGTAATTGTTTTTGTCACATAGTTGTTTATTAGGAGTTTTAGAACTTATTTTCTACATTACGGCAATGTCAGAATTATATTTACTATTTGTCAACAAAAAAATACTGCTATAAAAAAACTAAAATATTTCGTTTTAAAGGTGTCTTTATCTTGCGTTATGATTTTATCATATTCTGGTTTGCAAATGTAGGTTGGAAAAATGTCAAACTCTGACACTAGGTTTTGGTCATATCATACTAAAGTTCCACAAACAATTCCACCTTTTTTTCCCCGACATTTACAACTTCAGTCTTTAAAAAAAACAAACAAACAAACTATGCTATATAGCACGCACCTTATGGTTAGGTAACTGTCTGATTTGTCAGGTTTTGAGTGGCATTGCTACACCAGAAATGGCATGTCTGGAGATGACAGGGAAAAGTGGCTTCTGTCAACTGCCGAGATTTAACATCAGTAGGTTTCTACGGTGTTTGTACGGCAGTCCCCACGGACTGGGCCCATCTCCAGATGACAGAATAAGCAGCCGGATGCCAAACAGCAAACAATAAGTGCTCTGATCCTTCTGAGAAAGGATCAGTCTTAAGGGAGCTTTTTCTGAAGATGTGTTTGTAAGGGGACAATGTTGGTGTATCTCTGTATGCTGCTGGATTGTCTGTGACATAAAAAAAATCTGTATTTGTTTGACTGCTGTGTGAAAATGGTAGCAGATTTTAATCAGAGGACCAGGGTAGAAAAGTTTTGTACCCTTATTAGAAGGATTCTGTGGAAAAGGTCAGAACTGTTTTACACCATAGATTTACTCATTATTTATTTTACTCTTTATGTAATTTTATTTGCTGGGAATCCAAAAAATTAAGTAAGAGATAATGTACACAAAAGGGTTTATCTGGTGATGTTAAAGTTATTTGCAATATTTATTGGCAATTTAAACAAGTGACTACAAGGGACTCATTCAGTGCCAAGCCCTGATTGTAAGCATTTCTCGCCAATGAACTGCGAAGACCTTAAAGACTTCCTGCATTTCCACCCACGGCCCTGAAGGGAATAAGTCAGGACAACGGCAACGTTGCTTTCCTATTATTAGGTTTTACATTAGGTATCAGGTACCTTACAGCAAGTCGAGCCCCCTTTTACCCCCAGACAAGCCTGAATAAATGGGGGCATGGACTCAGCGAGGTGTTAAACGCGTCACAGGGATGGCTTAATCCAGCTCATCCTACAGATGCTTGCTTAGATTTAGATCGAGTGACTTAGGAGGCCACTGCAGTCAGCTAAATTCACTGTTCTGATCTCGAAACCTTCGCTGGACATTCCCACTCTTGATGCATTGTGCAATAATCTGCTGGAAGACCCCATTTGCAGATGAAATGCACCGCTGCCATGAAGGTATGCACTGGATTCGATATCCTGTGGCATTCAAACGTTCCTAAGAGAACACATAATTTATTGTTTTTCGGTGACAGGAATGTCAATCGGCGAGTTTGTCGGCTGCCATACCATATCTGTGACAAGGTACGACAAGTTGTGTGTTCTTTCGCCACTATTGTTGTACTCCACTGTTATCTTTCACCCTTCCCAAGACATGTCAGCCTCCGTAGGCCTCTTGTCGTCAACAAGCTGTCTCCAACCACAGGACTGCCGTGGATATCTGGATATTTTTTGGGTGTTGGTCCATTCTCTGTACACCTGTGACACTGTTGTGCATGAAAACCCCAGCAGGGGTTTTTGTTTCTGAGATACTCATACTGACGCGTATGGCGCCAACTACCATGCCCCGTTCAGACTGGCTTAGATTCTTCGTCCTGCCCATTCTACCTCTGAATTTGCACACAGAGCAACTCCCTAGGTACCTGTCTAACCACTTTAAATAACAAAGTCTGAACATGATGCTGTTGCTGACGGCACAGCTTATTTTATGGGATTTGGGGGGGGTGGACCTAACAATGTATCCACTCATTGCATGTATGTATAAACAGTTAGCTTTTTAACATTAAAGGCCGTAGGAACAAGGAGATTTCTGGTGTTGAGTAAATCTGTTATTCTGTTTACTCAGTCAGTCAGCCTAGAGGTTTCAGAACCCCTCCAGTTTTTCTCTGCCATGCAGAAGTCGCTGTGGATTTCTCTTCACGATTTCAGAACACAGATCTTTTTTTTCTGGGCTTACATTTCTCCTCCAGGTGCAAATGAAGACCAAAGTTCTGGAGGCGAGGTATCAGGAGGAGAAACTGAAGATGCAGCAGAGGCACGATTCAGACGTTCAGAAGGTACGCTTCTGTTCTCACGGGAGAGGAACCAGCGAATGAAATCGATCCATCCATTAATCCAAAACTTTGTTCTTTTGTATTAATACCAAGAGTAAAGTGTATACTAACATGTGGGAAAGTAATATAGCTGTACCACTCCGGGGATAGAGGTTTATTCTGTTATTGAGGCTTCCTGGGATGTTTGCCCTGTAGTAGTAGAACAGAGCTGCAATTTAGGGGGAAAAAACAATGGCTCAACCTTAAGAACAACGAAAGGATGTGCGGAAGTGTCGTCAAAATATTTTTCACTGGGAAACTTTAAGGTTTTTGATTTTGGTTCCCATACCTTTTCTTCTCCTCTGAAGGGAGTTCTCCCATCTTCGTACTCATTCCAGTGTGCAATTGCATAGGTTTTATAAGTTTTTTTTATTTTTATTTTTTATAAATGCTTTTGACATTCAGTCATACACCTGGAATCAATTAATTTACAAACAATGACCCAGATTGTTAAATACTTTTACATTTCTTCCCTCCAAAATAGACACATGAATCCCAGATAGCACGTTTATATGGACTTATTTTGGTAATTGGTTATCAGACCCCTGTTATTCAGAGGAAAAGGCCTGCAGTGCTAATGTGGGTGGCCCAGGGACTTGTTTGAAGAGATCCCTCTAAAAGCCTGAAATGATCCTCCTAAAAGCTGCTACCCCTCCCCGCCATATAGTTTCCCCAGGCCCTGTTTTTGGGACTCATTTCTTTATCTCCTGCTCAGCGTGACCAAAAAATACGATGGAAAAATGGTCTGTCCTCAGATTCTCGGCAAATGAACTTCTCTTTACCCCCCGTCAGTGGCTTTCATCAGTTCTGTCGCTCTGAGGATGATGGGCCTAGAACAGAGTGCACCTCTGATCAAGAAATAAACAAAACAAACGGGAAAAAAAAACCCCTGTGATGTGTTCCATGACATTTTTCTGGGGAAAATGGTGCCTTTGAATTCATTCTCCAAAAGTCCTGTGTTCAAACGTGGGACCGTTTCCTGAAATAGTTCCCTCAGCGTTCCCCTCGCGTCGCTGTCCCACTCTCACAAAGGCAAAAATGTAATTCCTGATAGTCGAGCTGAATTCTCCAACCCAATGGTCTGCAGCCCTTTTCTATCACAAGCCTCACTTATATTTGTCTTTATATATATATATTTATATATATATATATATATATATATATATATAGCCAACATTATCAGTCACGTTTCCACATTAAGATGAAAGGATGGATTTTACCACAACATGCTTCAAATGTCCAGCTAAGGGTGCCTCCAATAGACTTTAGAATTTCATTGCATGAAAGGAGATGACGGCTTCATAGAAATATGTGATGTGTGCACTCTGCTGCAGTTAATAAACTAGTTAGATAGATTGCAGATGTACCGATAAACCCAGTTCATATCATAATCCCCCTAGTGTGTTTATTAAAACAAGCTGCTCTCCTCTTTAGGAAACCTTCCTATTATGACTTTTGGAAATGTCTACCAGAGCTTTTTTTTATTTACCAAAATGAGTCTGACCAATAATTATGTTCTGAGATTAATTAATATAGTAAATCATCTAACTGGAATCAATAACGGTGCTCTGAGATTAATTAACTTTGATGATTTACCATCTGGCCATAAAACCAGCTGCAAGTCGCTCTTCATAGGACTAGATTAAACGGAATTTTGCGCTTGATCATGACGGTAGCATACATCCATTTTAGACACATCAGAAACCTTTTATTTTGTGATGAAGCCTGAGACCCAAAACTTGTGTGGCAGCTGTGTACCCTGGCTTATTATCTTGGAAACAGATTTGGGCCCAGATCAGTTTCTCAGACAGCTGGTCACGATTAACCGTTTGTGCAGATACTTGATGTGAAGAACTCCTATTTTCCCTACTTGCACACAAGGTGTTATTTTCACTGTGTTAAAAGTGATAGGTTTGTTGTTTGAGTGCTTTAGACTTTTACAAGGATTTCTCTAACGATGAACGTCATTCAAGGCTTATTTCATGATAGACATTACAATGTAAGATTACTCCCACCAAGCATAACTTTTTATTATTGGCCTTGTTCACTGAAGGCCTCTGTTATCATGGGGTTGTATATGCATTAAAACTCTCATGTCATTGTTGTGTTCTTAAGTGTATTTGTAATCGCACAATTCAGTACTATGTTGTTTTATTTCCCTCCAATGCCTGCAATTAACTTCTATGATAAGTATCACTTTCATCACATCAAAACTCCATCTTGAGAGAACTATGAAGTACAAAGACAATTGTGTTTTGACAATATTTTTCAACATGAGTTGAGTTAATATAAAAAATGAAAATTTTCACATGAAGAGCTTTCAGTGGGAATGTTATTGACATCATCGTCATTTACAGAAGGTGGTCTTATTTGTAATACTAACAGTTTCACATATTATGTGCTGTATAAGCCCTACAGTATGGGCAGAGTTCTACTTCAGTTCTGTGTGTACAGTGACCATGTCCTATCTGACATTCTCTCCTGCCTGGATCCCAGGACTGTACCACACTGTCCAGCCTTTGCTCTTTGAGACAAATAAAAGGGGACACTAGACGGTTGACCCAGCAAGCCACCCGACATCAAAGTGTCCCCCTGTAGGATGTTGATGTTTGCTCAGGTGGACCGTTCCATCTCCGTCTGGGGTCTATAAACACACACGGAGCAAAGGCTGTCCACCCGAAGCCTCCTGGTGAGGAGCGGGGAGCCGCATCTTTGGAACCCGTCTCCACTCCTCGACGGCTCTGTTACCGCTGTCAAGAGCCCCGCCGAGACTATTTTTCTAGGCCGGGGTGTCGTGATCCAGACAGCTGGGGACAATGATCGGCTGCCTTTGAACTGCTGTTGACACAAAGCACGCAGGGTTCGTGAAGGCTGCCCTTGACAGAACTTCTGGAAGGAAAACAAATGTTCCTCACGGGTCCACACAGACAAGGGAAGGGATAGTATAGAGTGTGCTGAATAGAGTGTGCTTTATAAAGCGCTCTCTATCTCTCCAGACTTGTCTATTTATCATTGCGGTCTAGGTCAGACAGATTTCTGCTTGTATAAGACAAACTATTGTAACACTATTTAAATTATTAGTTGCAAATGGTATTGATGCTACTACACTTTTACTTTTAATTCTTTGCTTGTGTGTGTGTGAGACCTTGGACTGGGTCCTTCCTATCAGAGAATCTCAGAATTCCTGCTCCTTAACAAAGATTGGCAGTGCATGCTGGGAAAATTTATAGAATTTTCATGATTTTGCACAATGGGCATATTGTAGAAGAGCTGTGGAACTGGTGCCATGGTTATGTGAGGGAAGCCACCTTTGCTGTAGGATGCTCAGAAGTTTAATGGGGGAAAGAGTGTGATATGATCAAGTGAATTTGATATGCACCCCCCCCCCCCCACCAGGTTGTGGGTTGGGAGAAAGGCGCAGGGGCAGAGTGGGAGACCGTGGGCAGCAACAACGCGGCGGGGGAGGGGGGGGCCAGCCGCCGGTTGGT
>JAOYSI010073820.1:0-19378 GCA_025775065.1 Hiodon alosoides | reverse complement strand
AAAGAATGGGTCGTTCTAAAGAGCTCACTGAATTCGAGCGTGGTACTGTAATAGGATGCCACCGTTGCAACAAGTCATTTCGTGAAATTTCTTCCCTCCTAGATATTCCACGATCGACTGTAAGTGGTATTATTACAAAGTGGATACATTTAGGAACCACAGCAACTCAGCCTTGAAGTGGCAGACCATGTAAAGTTACAGAGCGGGGTCGCTGAGTGCTGAGGCACATAGTGCGTATAAGTCGCCAACGCTCTGCTGACTCACTAACTGCAGTTCCAAACCTCCTCTGATGTGTGAATCAGTGCGGGCACTTCCCCTGGCATGGTTCGTGTCATGTCATCCATTCTGAACTCTCTGTGCACTTTTTGATCCATTCGGAATGAGAACCATGAGCCATAGCCAGTAGAGGCAGGAAACGATGGATTCATTGCTGGAAAACCACCAGTTTCAACTGCAATTAAACCTTTCAGAGAAACAAACGGGGATGCCATCTTGCTTTAAAGAGTTGGCTCTTGCATTATAGCCCTGTACCCAGGAGTACCACCCTTTCAGGCAAATTGATGCTGGAGGAGACCGGCACATGTACTGGATCACATGCTTCATGGTTTAACCAGTTTCTCCAAGCATTTCTAGCCTTAGCAATTTATAAGTTTATCCCTTTTAATCTCAAACATTTGCAAACTAGTAACGACTTGAATCATTGAATGAAATGCCAGATAAAACCATTACTGAGTTTAGGGTACATGTGCTTCAGTGTGACTCAAGTATACCACTATCCTATAAGTCACAAAATGAAACGTTTTAAAATGATGGCTTTTTTTTAAACAAAACGATACTTCTACCAAAAATGCCTTTTTTCTAAATCACCATGAGCCAATGGCAGGGTTAATTGCAGCTCCAGGTCATGTGGTGTGATGAAAAAGATTAAGGAATTACCTTATCTCTGCAATTTCCCCCTGTCCATCACTTAGCTCTCATTCCCTGATAGATGGCAATGTTATCATTGACAGAGACATTTATTCAGTTATGAAAATTAGAAAGTGCTTTATATTGTATTGCCCTTACACAGAACATCAAGGATTCACATAAATATAACTATGCAGCCTTACACCAGCAATTAGCAATGAAAATATTTGCTTAGTTCATAACTGTGGCACAAACTCAAATATGTGGATGCACGTATGCGTATAAATGTCACAGCCATTTTAGTCATAATCCATCCTGCATAATAAACAAGTCATTTTAGGTCCAAGTAACATTCTATATTTTTTTTACCATAATGATATTCAACAGCATATCCTCTAGATACATTTGAGAAACGGGAAGGCAAAAAGTCACATCCTGCAGCTGTGGCTACCCAGAGCAGTCTAAAGTATAGAACAGGAAACACCAAAACTTCCTGTGTCTGAACACTCCACCGCATTAGCAAAAAGGTCCTTAAGTGCATGCAGAATGCACCAAATGGGCAAAAGGACTCTCCCACCCCCTGGTAAAAAACTGCAGACAAAATGAATAATTTATAAACTTTATTAGGTAGTTACCAACATATCTACAGCACTGAATATAAACAAAAATAATACCGCAGGCCTGAGATAGACGATTGGAGGAAAGGGGCGAGACGTACTGTGCACCCATTCCTAGTCAAAACTAATGCAAGACAAGGACTCTATAAAATCTAAATATATCATTAGGGAGTCTAAGAGAATGAATGTCATGTGAACATTCACCCCCTAGTTAAAAAGGGCTTCACAAGTGGATTTTGTACTTTCATCACATCTCACGAGAAAATACAACAAAAAGGTAATTTTAAAAAAGCAGCATCACCACATACAGTTTAAATTACAACTCCAAAGACCCCCTATCCCTTTCCCCTCCTAATCAAAAGTCTTTATAGAGCAAAGACAGGCACAAACAAAAAGACATGTAGGAAAAATTTCAGATTAATTAATTAATTTTACAAAAAATAAAATAAAATAAAAAACCCAGTATGACATCCTGATGGGTATATGATACAGAATCTATCACAGTGATGTAATTTTATTATTAAAAGCACAGAAGTGATTAATCTATCATTTTTTTCAGTATAACACACAGGCACTTATAGCAAAAACAAAAACAAACAAACCTGATAGTTTCAGAGTGCAGGTCTGTGTGTGGCACTATGGGAGCCCAAGACTGATACCTCCTTAAGACACCAGGGGCCCCTTCTCAGCTACTGTACATTAAAGCCTGGCTAACCTGTATATTTGTCATAACTGAGCAGCAGAAAAGCACAGCAGCTCCTATTCATATTGACCAAAACAGGGAAACTTCTGTCTCTCAATATCTGCGATAATGGAGGAGAATGAACTTTATTTTACACCCCCATTAGAGAGAGATCTTAAGTTCTGTTGTAGTTGTTTCCAATCCAACAAACTAAACAGTAAATATTAAATGTGAACGCTCACAGGTGAACCTAAAAGGTCCATCGTTAGGAAAATTATCCCCTTCAGGACACATTAGCCAACAAAAGTGTCAAGGAAATAGTATTTCTGGTCTATTTTGCATGTACTACGTTGTCATGAATAACCATTAACGGACAGTGCCTAACCCATCGGTTAAAAGCACCAGTAATGGTCAGACATTTGGATTACAAAAATGATGGTAGAAGATGAAAACAAACCAAAACCAGAACTGAACAAAAAAATAAAACCTGGGACAGGCCATTCTAAACATGGTTCCATTAAATCTGCAATTCTTAAGTACACAGACAGGAGCACCAGGACAATATTGCCAATCTTCAGGAGCTGCTTAGAAGGAAAATGACTTTAATATAGCATTTTAATAACTTGGGAAATTAGAATAAAATACAATTAAAAGCATTTGAACTAAATGGAGCAGCCGGGGAGAGTGGGGAGTATAAAAATAAAAATACAGATCCCAGATCTGAAAAGTAGTGACTGGAATAGTCTGTGGGTGGAACAGTGAAAGCCCTTCGGATGCAGCGATGGCATTCAGGTCATTGGTAGAGCAGGTAGTTCTTTAGGGAGGCGGGCAGGGGCAGCGCGTGGATCTCACTCAGCCGCTCCCTCCCAAGAGCCACTCTGACGGAGCGTCGACACAGGTCCATCAGGGGCAGGGGTTCAGCTGTGAGGAGGAGAAGAGAGAAAGAAAACTGAGGAAACAAGCGCAAAGCAGGTCAGAACATACTGTACTCAAACTTCACCCCTACACTAAATCGACGCCACTGGGAAAAGTGCACCAATCAAACTGTCCCATCCCGTACATATCCAGCCAATGACTGCGCATTAAATGTTCTTTACTACAGATACATTGGATTCAGTAAGCAATGTGGCAGACCCCAACACAACCATGACAAAAGTCAAATTGTAAAACAGTTGAATTAATGCTTTGAAACAAGGATACAGGCCTTTAATACACTGAATAAAATATTTATACATTTTATTTGATGCACATCGAATAGCTATTTGAAAAAAAGGCTTTTTAGGTCCGCAGCATAGATAAAATTTAAGGCCCAAGTATCTTCGAGATGGAATCTTTCAAAACCCATTCTTAAATAGCCATAGCAATGAAGAGGAAACATGTAGAAATGCTAGGTCTGAAACACCCTTTGAAACTTCTGCAATGAATAAGCTGTTCTGCAGTAAATGTACAATATACTGTCCAATATATTTTTCTGGTTCAGCCAAAGCTCTGATGTCATGCAGCTAAATTGCACATTGGCTGACTGCTTCCAGAACCTCCTGCAGATGGAATGGGGAAAAAATAAATAAAGTAAACCCTATAGGAACACCTGTATCCTGAAGTGCTTTGATGCACCAATCATGCATTACCAGGCCATTTGGTCATGTAAAAAAAAAAAAAGTGTCATCCAAACCCTCCTCCTACTCCAGATATCAGGAACCTCTCAGCAGAACTGTTGGCGTAGACACTAGGGCTGCCCCTAATGATTATTTTTCCAACGATTAATCTAACGATTATTTTAACGAATCCGATTAGTCAATTAGTCTAGCGACTAAATCAACGATTAGTCCAGCGGTTGTTTTTTATTGCTCGATTAATATACAGCTTAATTTAAGCAAAATATATATCAAAAAGTCTCATTAATATTTCAATATTTTTATTCAATAAAATTAAAACATTACCACAGACTCTAATAACAGCAGAAACTGAAACGGGAAGTCTAGTCTGTTGCAGCTCTCGGTAAATGTAGTCAGAGAAACCTTATACAGTAAATTAAAATTCAAGCCACTTTCAGGAGCTTTTCACTTTCATAAACATAAAAGCATCTTACAGTAAATTAAATTAATGCAATTTTTATTTATTTTTTCTAACAGGAATAACTAAAACTGCAATTTGAATCAAATCACTGCTTTGCCTCATCCTGAAAAAGAGACACATAAAGCACATTAGAATGATGATAGTAGTGTCATATTTTATTATTGGTCTAGTTTCCACATCACTGCTATGTTATGATGATAATACTAATACTAATACTAATACTAGTCACTGGAGTAATATACATGATCACTGGCAAATGTATTTTTGCGTCAGTGTGGGGCAAGGAAAATAATTGAAACGATTTACAGACTATAACAACACAGTCTGTGACGTTAGTTTAAGCTATTTTCTCTCATACATGGCCGCTAACCTAAACAGAAAAAGTAAAATGGCCAAATAACGTTAGATGCCGCATGGTGTAATGTTACGTTAGCAGTGGTAGAGAAATTACTTTTAACATGGGGGCGATATAGAAACATTTAGAAAATGCATTTTAAGCGGCTACTACTAACTACTACTATTATTACTACTACAACGTTCCGCATGTTGATAATCCTAATATATCATGCTTGGGTGAGAACAAACAGTAAACAGAATTTACGATGCTGTCTTGCTGCCATCTGCAAGCGCTCCAGCATGCTTTCATTTCAGGTGCTCCAGCATACCAGCTGCACTGCAGTGACAGGACATTTCTATTTTGCACGGTATACAGTGCACCACATTGTTTGATTTCTTTCTAAAATCCTCCCACACTTTCAACAATCTTGTGCGAGCCTTTGTAGCAGCTTGCTCTCCGGTGGAAGCCACCTTACGTCATTGCGACGTGTCGACGCAAGTTTTGCTAATCGATTTATTTCCGTAATCGATTACGTCGATAGGTCACCCCAGCCCTAGTAGACACGCATTCCAACCAGAAGGTGCTTTCCATTGTTTGTGGATGAAAAGCATCTGCAGGTACCAGTTACTCCCGCTGATTTTAATAACGCATTCAGACTGCACTCAATCTAGACTGCTCCACAGCAGCTGGATTAATTGTTTCACATTTCACTCCGTTACAAACAGCAGACTGAGCAGGCTCTCTCTCTGGTAGAGGGGGCACAGAGAGCAAGTTTCTTTTTTTTGAATGGAGCCCATCCAATGGGATTCTACTAGAATATACTCCATCAGAAGCCACCAACAGCTGGGTTAATGAACAAGTACACGCGAATCCTTGCAGACAGACAAACGCACATTTATTTATGAAGCTGATCTCTAGTTTATTCCGGGCTGACGCTTGAGTCACACCGTGAATTAGTTGCAAAAAAATACGTACTTATCAGAATTTGAGAACATTTGAGAATTTGAGCAACAGAAGCAGGCAGGCTTCATGGCTTTCCTGGTAACGAAAACGGCCCAGACAGTGAAAGGAGAGCGTTACTGAATAAAGACAATACTTACGATCAAGACCATTTATGTACCGGATTCTGATTTCACAGTGTCCCCACACTGCACTCACAACAGGATAAAGTTTCTTGCCTTTAAGTCCTCTGAAAGCAATCCCCAAATACTGTCCATCCACAATGAAACTCAAGGTCCCTTCATCCATGTCTAAAACTACTAGAAATGAGTCAGGTACAATAAAAGTCTCATCCGGCTCCAAGAAAGCTGGGTAGGTCTTACTAGGCTGGTTCTTGCAGTCGTGATACAGTTTATTCCTCCCTAGGTCCCAGCCCCAGGACTCCTGGTTGTTGCCTACAAGTGCAGTGTACCCCACGGAATGTAGAGGAGCGTCGCCCGTTGCCACGCCCACCACAGCGTGAGTTCCGCGCTGGCGCATTGCCCAGCTGATCTCCCATACGTGCAGCCCCCGGGTGTAGCCCACCCTCCCGCGGATCCCGTCCGTGCTCTGGGCCACAGGATGGCGGTGGAATACCAGCTCGTTTTCCTCTTTGACGAAGATGTTGAGCGAGCGGTCGTCGTTGTTCCAGGAGTGCTGGACCTGGATCTCTTGGGAGGCGGGCGGCATGTCAAGCAGCATGTCCAGTCGGGCTGGCTTGGTGTAGTCCAAGGCCTGCAGCTCCAGCTTCAGGGGCCGATACGCCGGGTCCCGCATGTCGACAGTCTTGATGCCCCCGGGAACCTTCTGCCCCATACTTTGGGTGGTTTTAAGAGCACCCTTCCCACTTCACTCAAAAGGGGCAAAAAAAAAAAAATTCCAAATGTAAACCGTCGCCCCTCCTGCTCCACCAATCCGGGACCCACCCTTGAAGTTATTGGTTATCGGTAGGGAAATTGGGTCACAGCAGCGGTTGGTCAAGCCCACCTTCACAGAACAGAAGGGAGAAAGAAGTTAATCAATATTTCAGTACTTCATACTTCATAATTAAAAACTCTAAAACAAAAAATTTTGAATGAATTACTAATGGTACATGATGACTGACTATACCTTTGTTTAACCAGTACGTCTTACGATTGATTACACTGCCTCAAAATGCAAGACAAACTACGATTGCGATGGTTAATATCTGAGGTGTGATAAATGAATATGTGTCAAATGGCCACAATAACCTCAGGATATCTTACTCATTTGCAGGTTTATCCCTAGTGGTTTTGACCCATTCATGGCAACGCATTTTAAACTTACTTCTTGTGGTTTAGACCTTCACTCATTCATGGTTAAACTGCAAAAACCAAATGAGCATAACTGCTCAGCAGCTGTGTAAGCCAGTCACCACATAAAGCAGGGTCCGAGCGTCTCAGAGCCGACTTGGGCAATCGCAGGACATCACAGCAGTCAGGTGCCGGACTTGCATTACTAAAGAGGCCAGAGCAGAGTCCACAGAACCCAACTAGTGATGTATAAGATCTGGTTAAGAACTATAACGCTGCAAAGGAAACCCATTCTGACAGTTCTATTATATTACCAAACCTGCCATTTTTTCATCAATGGAACTGTAAGTGGCTTTGTCATGAGTGATATCTGCATAGGACTTATGTCACTCGTATAAAACTACTTATTCATAAATAAAAAAATACTGCCACTAACATATAGCTTACACAATATTTTCATGAAACTACTCTCTAAATTAAGTTAATTTAATGAAGATCAAATGAAAACCAAAATAATGCATACAATAAATATATAAAAAAAGTATTCTGTCACTTGGGAATATTGACTATTTTAACTATTCTCCTACAATCTACCAAAACGCAGACATCCACTGAGAAATACAAATTTTAACAGTAAATTAAACCGAGGGGAAAATAAGGAATGTTCAACTATTTCCTTTTATAAGCTTGTCTAGTCAGAAGATAACAGGAAAGACAATATTAAAAATGTCTGGTTTTAGATATATAAAACTATGCAGCTTTGTACTTTTGAAGGAAACCACAACGGGCAAATTTCGGCCAGCAGCCACGCAGGCAGACAGAGGGGCCCAATGACAGGTTTCTGTACTAGGCATGTTGCTATGATGAGAGGCAGCACATGTTGAGTTGCACGGTTCAGCGTTTGAGGCAAAGCTTCCCATAACGCCCCCGCCCCCCATCAAAAAAGGCAGCAAAGGGCGGCCCATGTCAGGCGCAAATAGAAGAACAAATGGACTGTCCATGGCTAATTTTACCATCTAGCATGTTGGTTCTTAAAGCATACCATTAAACAAATTATACCCCAATTTTCTCCATCACTGGGGAAGAAAGCTAAAGATCCGGCTTTTGGGTTTAGGTCTGCACCACCGGGACGGAGCGAAAGCAGAAGTAGAACGTGTTATGTCCAAAAGCATTAGTTGCGCAAATTTGGCCAGAATAGTCTGCGAACAGAAGGTCCACATTTCCCTCATATGCAGGGGGCTTTTATTTTTCCTTTAAAATAGCTCTAATGCACTGGCAGGATGGGAGCGCTTCATAGCTCCGACATACTGGGAACTTCTTCACACAAACGGTACTGGGATAATGGATTGCTGGAAAGGCCATCTTAATTGAATTGTAGACAAGAGTTTATTGAGAAGCGTTTTGGCCCTTTCTCTAATACAAGTGAACAGCCATTTAAATGGGCCATGTCACTCTACTGATTGGTCAAACAGAAGGAAAGGAAAAGTAAGCAGTGGGTGGCAAGTTTGTGAATGTAAACAATATCCTATTGAATAGCTGTCCAACCTTTAGAGAAAGGGAGACATTTTAATTTGCACACACTGTGGCGGTTTGAACCATATTCCCCTCACTGCCGTTTCCAGGCAAGGGGGGGTAACACAAAAACATTTACAATAAACTGTGCTACACAGAAGTCGGGTTGTACGCGTAAAAGCAGAATAGAATAAAACCCGGAGAGATGGTTGGCCAAAACCACAACCGGCTGAGCACAGGCTTCAGCAGCAGTTCTGGGTTTAGGCTGCAGGAATGTGCATGCTTTTCCAGCTGGTGAAGTTCCTAATTAACAACAGCAGGAGTGACGACTGAAGAACAAGGAAGAAATGTGCACCGTCGTCACAAACCGACGCAGTGTGGTCCTGAACTCTCACAGTGTGCTGAACACCGAGCATGGCTCCTGCCCGCAGCGCAGGCGTCATTTTTGAGGGAATGTGCTTTGGAAAAAAAAATACCTAAACCGTGCCGTACGCAGCAAGATTTTTGAAGATTCAGAAGTTTAAAGGCGGCTTGCCTCAGGTGTTTGTTAATGCCCAAAGGCCATGAGCCTGTAGCTGGAAGGGGAGGCCGGCTCCTGGCGTTGGGAGCTAATTTAAATGCGTGAAGGGCTCTTTGGTGTGGGGACCCGGGGAACACTGGGGTCTTTTGTCCTGACCACCGAGTCCACATTTAATCCTCATGCAAATCGAGGCCTTTCGTGGACTTTGTGCTTTGGACTGTTCTTTAAACCCCCAGCCTGCAGACCCCCATTCTCCATTTCAGCCTCCTGGGCAAAGACCTTACTGCAGATTCCAGAGTTAAAAACACAGGGGTTATCGCTGGTTACACTTTCGAAGAGGTGGCCCAAAGTTGATTGAGCAGTGGGCATAGGAGATGTGCTTAAATTCAACTCGTGCACACAAGACTGGCAGAGAGTACAATTGCTGGCAAGTAGCTCAATAGGAGGAGAGCGTTGAGAGGATTTGGTAATTAACAGGATTAGCAATTAATTGACAGAGCGCTGGGAACATTCTCTTCAGTTTCAACACTGAGCCTTAAACATACATGTAGCTTACCGAAAATGACATGACAGAAAATATTAGAAGCCGAATACACAGAAATCGCAATGGAATTTTAAGTAAGCTATACTTAGCTACATTAGACAACAGCAAACTGTTCTGCAGGCCCAGACAGACAGTAGATGGTCTACGTATGGATTCCATTGAATAGAACATCCAAGTCAGTCAAAACTTCAAGAGTGAAATTTTACTAATGACAAAGCCATAGCTTGCGTTGTGTGAAGAGGGGAGTGTTCAGATTTGAGTTAACCCAGGACAACATAGGAATGCCCATACAGTAAACAACACCAGTTCAGTGCATCTCTACACCCTGCCTTTGCAGCGGTTGGCAGAGTGTTTATTCTGCTTCCCCACCCAGACAGGTTAAAGCACCCTGTTGCACTTGGGGTGGAGTTCCAGCATGAGACGGGTATTGCGTAAACATTTCCTAAGATGACAGACAGATAATGTGTGATTGCAGACTAAGCAGAGGTCTCACACAAACTGTAGTCATATCACCATTTTGACCATATCAACTAGTAGCCATGCTTTGTCCTGAACCTGACCATAAACAAAGCAAAAGGGCTTGCAAGCGGATTTTCGTCAATACATTTACAAGTTTTTTTCCCCCCATTAAAAAAAACAAACAAACATTTGAAGGCCTCATAAAAACTTAATTCATAAGAGCTTCAACCTTAAGTGGGCTTAACATGGTACAAAATGTAAATGTCAATGTCTAACAGGGCTTGTGAGAATCCCGGAACCTGAACCTGAACCTGAAAGGCCTGTCGGTACACTTAACCTGACAAGCAGGTAACACACCTTTTCCGAAGTTCGTTTTCTTACTTTTGTTGTATGCACCTGTCTGGCCTTTGTCAGATTCAGTGAACAGGAGCAGCGCCGTAGCGACAGCTACGCTGAGCACTGTGCTGTGCACAGCTGTGCACCCAATAATCAAAGCTACAGTTCTTATACACTTTTGAATAAGATAAAATTTCAGCTTTGTCATTCAAAGGCGTGAACTCCTGAAGTCTCTGACTGGTCCTGAAATACATTCTTGACTAGTTTGGACAGAACGTATCTTGGCTTCCGAGAGAATATGTTAATTTATACCTTGCAGGAGCCTGTTAAAAAGGGTGAAACCTCTTTTAAATCTGCTTTCCTGAGCTCAGTTTATTAAGTGTATAAAGACTAATCAATGATAATCAGCACCTCGGGGGAGAAGAACGGTAACCACTCTGCAGGAGGCAGGATTACCACATTTCATATTTTTTATAAAAAAAAGATTCCATGCAAGATTCATTACAACCCAGGGAAAGGTTAAAACCGAGAACACAACCAAGAAAGAAGTAACTGCTTTTTAAATATGAAGATATAGTAGGCCATTTGTAACAAAACTAAACACACAATGGCCTACACGGGGCTGGATTCTGTGCATATCAGGAGGGTTGGGGTGACCTGCCTGGAATGATGACTGTCTACTTCTTCAAAGATTGGGCACCTTTAAGGCCATAACACAATTGCATGGAGGGAAGAGAAGTTCTGCTACTATATAAATCAAATGCCCAAATATTTACAATCCCTTTGATTTTTTTTAGTACGATTTTACATGTCCCCGCCCCCAAATCAGGTACATTTAATTTCCCCCAGATCTCATGTTTAAGGCATATGGAAAAGGATCCACACCACGTGTTTGAAATCCCCAGGATAGCAGATTCTTTGCTGATCTTGTTTTCTGATCCAACTAGTAAGTGCCAGTTTATTCTAAAAATAAACAGACTACAGATTCTGTTCTGTAGCACGGTAATGCTCAGTCTGCTAGAGGGATTGTCAGTGGCCTTTTCCACCAGTAAAAATGTAAGTGATTGCCTTATGAAACGTTAGTCACGTTGAAGGATGTGGAAGCTAGACAAAATGTAGAACACTGACCATCAAGACTATTTCAAGTAAACCAGCTTCTAACCTAAAGCATTTACAATTGACATTAAGAACCACCGTTTAAAATGGACATGGATGACAAACTCCAGGCCAAAAGCTTGATAAAAAAATAGAAATCTATCACAACCAAAACCATGTCACCATTTCACTCTAATTGACCTACTTCTGCTTCAATAAGCAGTATACAGACTTTATAGTTTATTTATAGCAATAAATGCACACAGATCGGAATATTTGCGTTTCAATAGCTCTGCGCTTAGCGCTCCGCAGATATTGCAATTATTACAATACGAAGTTATAGAGCACAGACGCCAACAAAAACGGACGCTTTAAAATAAATAAATAAATAAAAATATGAAATAAACATACCAGCACTGATGCTGACTGGACCACTATCGCTGCCAACACAGAGCTACAGAACACCAAATTAACACAAGAACCTCGCCTGTTCACCGTTCTATAGTCTTCGTAATCATCAAACAACATTCAGAGCCGGCAACAAGAATATCCAACTGCACACATCTAAAAACAGAATGTATTGTAACTGAATGTAAAATGTAGAGCTTTATGGCTTCACAAATAATTTGGTTTATAGATCTAATTCCAGTTTTCATGAAGTCAGGGGCAGGCTTTGAAACTGCTGAAGCTGCACAGATATTTGTTTGCCCAATAGCACTTGGGGACAAATATTTCGATTTGAATCTCGACTACCCGCAGCAGTAGAAATCCCTTCCACCATAACACCATTGCACATTTAACTCTGGGCAAAACAGACATACAATACCCAACACTCACTGCACTGCGGGGGGCGGGGGGGGGTCAAAGGTCAACAGCAGCAATTTAAATAATCTGAAACCTTTGATGCAGGATTCATGCAGCTCCTCTTCTTAATTAGCACATACTGCTTAGTAAGAGAATCCTTGGCCCCATTATCCACAAAATGATCAAGTTAATTACATTTTCTTTCCTCCAAGCAGATTGTTGTTTGATAATGTACATGTAATATCAATAGGCCTTTTCAGCACATCAGATATGGTTCTCAAAGAAGAAGTCCTGCATGCCACTAAAGACTCACTTTTAAAAACAAATTGAAGAACCTCTTGTTATTCATATAATGACAAAGGTGAAACCAAAGACCATCACAGGTCTAACAGACTAACATATAAAACACAGCACATATAAGGGACACTTCTAGATTATTTTTATTTTATCCCAATTACATTTTTTGTGTTAATAGTCCAAGGTCTTGGTCACAAAGTTTAGTAATTAAAAGGGCACGTCATGCATAAATTTGACACACTGATGGTCTGGCCACAACAGATCAGGGAAATCAGTGGTATTACAAATAGATGTAATAGTAATAAAGCAGGAAGCCGACACATAGGGCCAGATTCACAGTAGCCAATCCACCTAATTTACACGTCTGGGAGGAAACCCGAGCACCAGGAGGAAAACCATGTGTCACTTCACAAAGACAGTGACCAGACAGCGATTCTAGCCCAGGATCCTGATCCTAATTAATTCACTAAATGATGCAATTCAATTAAAGAAACTAATGTATCTGAACTATAAATATTAACTTTACAATATAGTTTGAATATTTGACAATCCTCGAGTCAAAAATTATGTAGAATGTAGACTCTGCCCAGCATTCCGCACACAGTGATAAACAATGGGCTGCTATGGACACCGCTTCCACAATCCTGATCAACACAGTGGATTCTTTCAAGGCCGGGTCACAGAGAACATTTATTATAGTGCTTACTGCACTCCTCACAGAAATAAATCTAAGCTTTCCTATGGATCAATTTACACTTGTTCATGCCGACAGCACAGTAGCTGGGGGGAAACCTTCGCTCAAAAGCCGTGGTGGAGTGCTAAAATTCTTGCAAACTTTTAGAATTAAATCATTTTGGGAAATAACAGCTGCCAACACCTCACTCCATGATACAAGGGCAGCTGGTTGGACCAGAGGGAGAGCTCCTGCATGGGGTCTTATATTAAGAGAAGAGCTCAATTCAACCTTACAACTGTTCCATATAAATCTGAGCGTCAACCAAAATAATTTGTGGCTGTACCCATGGATTTTTACTCTAATATACAAAATAAAAAATAAAATGCAGTGTATTAAAAGGAAACCAGTTACACAGTGCCTCTCTCTTCCTTAGAACAAAGGCATTTCTGTACTGGCTTGGATTGGGCACCTCTGTCAAATAGAGATATCACTGGGATTAACATTGTTCAGGCAGCCAGACAGATGGCCAAACTGGCATGGTAGGGAACTAATCCATCATGGCAGCCATTGCGAGGGTGTGTAGAAAATGTGCCCACAAAAGAAAAAGCGGTAAGTTTAATTTGTTAATTTATGCAAACTATTTATTCCTCTCTTTTACCCAGTTCCTTTTCCCAAGCTTCCAAGAACAAAGACTGTCAAAGAGAACACCAAAAACCATCCACTGTTTCCCAAATTAAGCATTTGAGCAAAAGCCATTGTGTGTACAAGCAAGTGAGTAGGCTACATCCTTTCTTTAATAACACAATTACTGGAAGAAAAACAGAGGGAAAGGTGAGGATACTTGTGCAGGGAGACCAGAAACCATAACAGTTGAGTGGAAGTTCAACCAAATAAGAACTATGCTATCACATTTTAGAGGAATCCAGCTTGTGTCTATTTAACAAGGCAGATATTTTAAATACAAATAAGGTTACACATATATCCACCCTGATGACAGCATATTATAGAGAAATTGAGCCTGTCCTCTGATGTCAAGTGTTGCTCAGTGGACTGTCCAGCTCACAGCATGCATCCACAAGTCACCCCATTCTAGTGACATCTAGATGAAAACGTGCCAACTGAACTGTGTGCATGGTAACATGCTTTGACATACTGAGGCAAGTAGATTACCCCAAGTTGTTCTTTTTTACTTTACACAATACTGTTTCTCCTGCATTTGCCTTCCCATAATTACCTAACGTTGTTAAACTAGAAAAACCAGGAGCGTTGCAGATGCCACACTTAGTAAAAATGCCACTCAATACATTAAAAGCCAGTTATCAGACCTGAAATGATGCCGTGAGGCACGCGCTAAAAGAACTAGAGTTAATATAGATTTCACAAAGCGTACAAGATCTTTTTTTCCCCTCTTCTTCAAAGCCACTACTAGTGTTCGCAGTTCTGCCCCAAACAGCATCGGACAAGAGGTTCACAGTAAGCACAAGAGTGTTCTCACATTAGTATGACCTCACCAGGTCAAAGTATGGATCATCTGACCCATTTGCATCCCTATTGCCACGTTACCTCAGTCGTAACCCATTACGTTAACCTTGGGTGCACAGCATTTTCCACAACATCTAGTCAGAAATAAGTGAAACAATTTAGGAAGTCAATTGAGACTTTAATCTTGGTTGGACTTGGGGCCCAAAGAATACCATCAACTATACAAATTATAGTAATTATAATTACATATAACTATTTTTCACTACCAACAATTCAAAAGGTTTATTGACACTCATAGGGAAAGAAAAGTGGGATGGTTCATTGGATGGCTTTTTTTTATCCCAGGAAAGAACAAAAGAACTACAGAAAAATAATATATATTAAAATAATATTAAATGTAACAAAACTTGTATTCACAGATTTGGATCTGTTCTGACCATTATCCAAAGAACCAAATACCATCCCAAAGTATCCTCCATCGTTTAAATAAGCAGAATCAGTTGAAGAAAGAGTCTTCCATATTTCAGTGTATAAATGGTGCACTTTTGCTAGAACTTTGCTTATTACACAGAACAATCCAATTGGTTCAAGACAAACCCCAGTTATAAGAATTTATCCTGCATGAGCAACATTCAGTATGTCCATTTAAAAATAAAACTAGTACCGACTCCAACAATTGCAAACACAGAATTGTACATGCTAGCTGTAATTAATGCAACAACATTTCATATCAGATACTTACCTTAAGTTCTCACTAAGGCTTATTTAAACAAAATAATTATTATTATAATTTAACCTGAACATTTAAACATAAATGTGTGAAAGAAAATATGTTCTTGCAAATGAATAAATAAACAATGAACTCATCGCAATCCCAACGTCTAGACTTTTTATATAACTTACTCATTTCCAGGTATTGTAAAACTGAAGTCTCCCATATCCAACCATGCTAGCCACCTGTCTAACTATGGGATCCCAGCACATGCTCTCTGCTTGGTTGTGGAGAGTCATTACCACATAGATCTTTCCTTCTCATGTCTCAGCTGAAGAACTTGACTCATATATTCCAAAGCTTGACTAATACAATGCTCTGACCCATGCCTTACTCATCTCAAGGTCCAAAGACGAGACTCAACACCGCTGAGCAGCTGCGACAATGCAGTGATCCGTCGCAGCGCAGTAATAGTTAATAAACTCCACCTAACCTTTGTGTGTGGTTGAACTGCATCAATGCATTCTGGTGCTTAAATCTGAATGTCAATGTACTTTATAGCGGTATATTTGGCCATGAAAAGTAGGGAGGACACTGATCTTAGTCAAATGTGTACAGGTCTCTTCAACGTAACCTAAGCAGCAGAAGAATCTTGGTAATATGATGATAGTTAAACCATATTACTGGACACATTGACCCAACTGCATTGCATGCAATCATTAAATCAGAAGAGAATCCCAGGAAGACCAGCTCTCCATGACAAGTGCAAAAGCCATCTACTCAGACAGACAAGAGAATAGGCACTGAGACCTCATTATAACAAAAACGATAAAAGCCTCAGATGTTTGTGTTGATTTTCCTTGATGCAAAGACCTACAAAACATCTGTAGTTAATTGAGCGATTACCTTTAGTGAGCTATACTACTACTACTAATAATAATAATAATAATAATAATAATCGCTTTTAAAATGTCAAAAGAAATATTATAGCCCAAGTATATTACCCATCCTCAGTGATAGGAAAAATCAAATGCTGCACGATTGGAACGCTGAACAGCCAAATAACGAACAACTCTGAATAGGTGCAGTGGCTGTTACTGTAACATTAAAGGTTAAGTTCGTCAAGTTCAAAGCCGGATCATTTATAGTAACTCATGCTAATGGTCGGCGCCTTATCTTTAGACATATATACATAAAATTGACATTCAAATTAAATTGGTTCGAACCGAGATTAAACATCCATGTGTTGAAACATCTGAAAAATAAGCGCATTTTGAATACGCTTAATAACTGGACAAAGCGGCTTTGCATCATCGAATGTGAAGCGTGGCTTAGTTTAGTGTTTGTGAATAATGTTTCCAAATACAGTAACTAATGTTTTGACAGAAACCAACGTTATAGTGAACCAGTTAAACAATCTAGACTCCAGTCCAGTTAGAACAAAAGCTAGCGTTAGTTATTTATTATATGAAGCCTTATTTGTTTAAATGAAATTCGGTTGTTAACAGCAACTGACAAAATTACTACTTAAATTAAAGGTAAATCCCTCTAACTAAACTGAATGCAGCATTAAGAGTTCTAAAAAGCTTTAATGACAGGCCACAAACTAATATTTTTGCAAAGCCAATAAATCATCGAGTTTCAACACCACAGCGATAATTGAATTGTTATATTACTTTTTAAACCGTGGAAATATCTTCTATGAATTCAAAATATATAGAGCCACTACAAGCTTAAAAATGAAGACAAATGCAACTTGATACAACTGCTTTGCCAAACCGAAAGTGAGACGTAACGCCCGTTAAAAAAACCTACTTTTTACTAAATGTTGAGTTTAAAACACAACTTTTAACATGAATTTACCACGCTTGTCTGAATATCGAGGAATTACGTGTTTTAACTCATATTATTGTCCTGAGCCTCGACTTCTGAGCACCCAGATCATAGAACCGTACTGCTTTCTTTACTTTAGCTCGACTTAAACAAGATAACGTAACCTGCATAACCGTAAAATGCTATCACTTCAATTAAATAACCTATTTCAAATATTTTTAATTGTAGCCATAAAACAAAATTATATCTTATTTACCACGTCTACGTATAAAGGAAATTGCTTTTTTTCCCTCTTAATTTGAGTAAACAAACCCTTGGCGAAAAATACGCATCGAAATTCTACCTTACCTGAAAATTTTAAAGCGGAAAAATAAACCCGATGTGATAGCAAATGCTCTGATATAATAAACTCCAACGTCGTACCAGTGTTAGTCCATGACTGTTCTCTTTATTCTGTCGCTTATTTAGGATGGGCTGGTATTGGGTGAAATGATGGCCACTACTGCAAAACAGCTCTCGTGTCACGTGGTACAAATAGCTCCTAACTGCGATGAACCTCCCAATGGAACTACGGCTGTTAACCGTAGTTCACAGAACATAAGCATTAATAAGGAGTCTTCTCAATCAATCAATTTAATTTAGAAGAAATCATTCGTGATTTGATCAATGTATTTCATATGACTGATCTCCGTTAGTAAATATATGTCCACAAAATAAGCTATTGTCAACTATTATCAATACCACAATTTCCAACACAAATTATAACATTTGACAAAAACGGCAAGTGCCAAAGGTTGTTTTGCGGTTACAACAAACGAAAGACTACAAGCCTAGTTGTTACTAGGGATCCTAAATGAACAGCCATGACCAATGCTAGACTTTCGGCAAAAACGTGAATAGTATCCTGGAGAGTGAAGCTTGGGTGAGCACACCATCCTGCCACGCGATAATAACCCTGTAAAGGTTAATTATATAAAAAACTGTGCTAAAATGGAAAAGAATGATGTGCGCAACGCTCCCGTTCATGCATGTGTTTGTCAAATACAATTAAACACGTATAATCTTATTATATGCATTAACTTCTCATAGGCTTACAAAAATAAGGTAAAATACGGAAACCATTACAATCGCAATAGGCTCTAGAATTTAGTATGTCTATTAATTAATCTAGTGTTAACAGTATCTTAGCATAGCTAGAGGTGCCTTATAAGTGCTTTAACATAATAAAAACAACGAGTCCACACTTCAAATTTCAATGATTATGTTTTACATGAGATGCGTACAGGTTACTATTAAAAACATCTAACGAAAACGAAAAATCCGTCTAGTAACATAAGCGGATGATACGGCACGTGGGTTGTAAACTAGTCACGTGATTTTCCCTACTTCCTACATTGTGTCTACAAATTCCTTTTACTGGGTTTAGTTTTGGGAGTAATGCTTTGTTACCTGAATTTTGGACCCCCTGAATCATTTGTCAGGGTATAACCTAAGACATTACTAAGACAAGTGGCTCTGTTATCAGTGTATTCGAGATTGTTTCACATCCTACAGTAACGTTACCCCTACCAATGCAATAATGTATTTTAAAAAGCTCACAACGTAGAGAAAACACCTGATATTGTATTATAGCTCTGGTAAAACACAACTTGTTTTCTCTGTATGTAACCCATCAATTCATGCAGAAATGTAAATTTTCTTCTCTGGGCTATAATTCGTTCAAAGTAAAGGTTATGCAAGTTTTCCAAATTGCTTTTAATGTGGTTATTTTGGATCACTGTAGCCTTAAATGAAATCAGTGCTGGTATGTTTTTGACAGAAATGTTAGCTTTTACAAGGTACAAATTTTATGTTTAAACTGTAAAACCAAGTAGGTCGACTGTGGAGCTATGGAATAGAGAATCTCTCCAATCGAGCATTTTAGAGTAGGTACCTTAGCTCTCTTTAAGTGTGGGTAGTATATGCCTGCACCAATGGAGTATCTGAATACAAGGCCAGAAATGAGGCCACCAGCAAATTCTATCTTATTTAATTTTAAAGTGTTTTAGAGGTGCGTACTAAAAAAATGCTCTTGTGACAATGAGAGGGGAGAGAGTAACATGAACTATACAGAGTGTACCACTATCAGCACTAAAATATTTTTTTTTTCTAAAGATATGAAAAATATTGTAGCGTTTTGTCGGAGTGCTACTACTCTGCTAGGTTCAAGCATAGAGTCAGACACCGCTTTAACAAGAA
>JAOYSI010073819.1:0-19379 GCA_025775065.1 Hiodon alosoides | reverse complement strand
CCCCCCCCCCCCCCCCCCTCCCCCCCCCCCCCCCCCCCGCCCCCCCCCCCCCCCCCCCCCCCCCCACTGAAACCCAAACTCAGCAGCTATTGAAAAAAAATTGGGAATTAAAAATATAAGCTCTAATAAATGATCCCTGGTTTTAGATCTGCCAGAAGTGATTTATATATTTTATAGTCACTGACTTGTGTACATTTTCCATTACCTGTGTACAAGTGTGAAATTGTGCCCGACAGAGTGGAAGTACCATTAGTACAGCTGTAGTTAGACTTTTTCAGCCACCTACCCTGCCCAGTAGTCCCTGAATGTTCCCATTTTGAAGTCAGTTCAGCCTCTCTCCATTCCACATGTAAAACCCTTCCTATCAAATGACTCCCCTAAATGTTTTTGCAATGGAGAGTAATTGTTTGTCTCATACACCGTTTAAACTCCATCCAAACCGAAATAATCTGAGCGTGGAAGCCGTTGGAGAATTTTTGCGAAATAGAAATGGCCACGTATTAACAGCACGCTGCCAGGTTTTGGGCACAGGGTCTTAATTCCTTTCATGTGGCAGTACTGACAGCGTTTGTCAAAGCCTTCACTTTCTTTTCCGTAACTTGTGGTTGCTCCACAAGGGCGGTCTTCACCTTTACCATCATTAGCTGTATTACAGACTCCAGCACCTCGTAATGTGAATGTTCTTTCTCATTAGCTGTTTGGCAGACCAGAAGCCCAGTGGAGTGCCACTGCGTTTGGGAAAAAATGCAAACCTTACAGTGCTAGGCAGTGTATGAAAGGCTCAAAGCCTTTTCCTTTGTAGGGATAAATTCTGTTACATTTATCTTGTGGGAATAAGGTAAGTGTGCCTCTGCTTTTGTGCGTTTATGTGTATGACAGAGCCAGTCTTTGAGTGTAATCCTCCTGTTCCCGTTGAGAAGTGAGCTATCATTACAGCAACCACGGTAACTTATCGGTATACCTGCAGCCAGCAAGATTCACTTCCACGCAAGAACTTTGCAGCCACAATGTGCAATGCCTATATGCGAGCTAGGTACATAAGCCATAATCACCTAAATTTACCTACAGTCTGTTGAAACCATTGCATATTGAAACCACTTATATGTATGACTTGAATTGCAAGTTAAGTTGGCAGTGGAATTTATACAAATGTACATTAATTAAACACCTACGTGTAACAAGGATCCCCTGTAATTTGAAGGTGGGTACAGATTAATCTCTCAATTAGTAACTCTTACTTCATTGTGCAGCCAAAGTGCATGAAATTGCTGTATTAGAAATGAAAAGGCCTTTCTACAAGGGCACTTCTCTTGGCCCCATTCCATGTTCCAAAGATGCTCTCACTTATCATAGCTGTATTCAGCAATAATATCCCTAAACTGTTGTAGATGGTACACCGAGCAATTTGCACCGGGAAATGCAAGAGATTTATTTGCTGGTAAATGGATTTGATTTGTAATTGATAGTTTTTTTTATTGCAGGGAACTTGATTGTAGATAGCGCATTCTTGCCAAAGTATGAAACTGAGATGAATACTATATTGCAACTTAAAGGTGTAATGCAAGGATCGAAATAGATGCCCACCTATGTAAATCTGCTTGACCAGTTAGGTTGATAATTGAATGTATTACTATTTGCACTTATTTGATCTTGGCAGATGATGCAAATGCCTGCCTTCGACCACACTGTTACCCAGGAGGGCTCGAGAGGGCCTGCCTTCGACCACACTGTTACCCAGGAGGGCTCGAGAGGGCCTGCCTTCGACCACACTGTTACCCAGGAAGGCGCGAGAGGGCCTGCCTTCGACCACACTGTTACCCAGGAGGGCTCGAGAGGGTCTGCCTTCGACCTCACTGTTACCCAGGAAGGCGCGAGAGGGCCTGCCTTCGACTACACTGTTACCCAGGAGGGCCTGAGAGTGTAGTGTCAGTTGATGTCCTTATTTGGAAAGAGGGGCCAGGATTAATAAAGCACTCAGTGGAATCCTGTCTGTTTGCTTTTTGCTGGCCCTATGTTTGCAGAGTGTTGGCTAATTACATCCCAAGGATGCCAACTGTAAAGATCCAGTAAAAACAGAAATGTACGCAATTCACAGGGGTATGGAATTCTGCTCCAGTTAATGCAATCCCCCGTTGTGCTCCTTGAGGATGAATCTTGTGTGACCCCCTCCCCCTTTGCCCAAAATAACAGTATTAACACAAAGCTATTTATGTGAACCCTGGAACAAATGGTAATCAGAACAAAGCTGACATTCAGGCTATAAAACTTTAATTGAATTTATAAAGGCATATTCTGGGTAGTAGAAAAAGGCTTTGTAAACCCCTGGTTTTTTTTTTTCTCCTGGTCATTTTTCACTGTTAGCTTAAATATAAAAATCGTGTTGCGCCCAAAAAGCAAATCTGTTAAATAAATGCATGTCTTTTTAATTTTTATGTCTCTACAAGACAGAAGGTGACGTGGTAGATGAAGGGCTGGAACTGGAATATACAGGTTCAAGTCCAAGCAGGGACTAGCTACTGTAACTCTAAGCATGGTACTTAAATTGTCTTACTATTGGTCTGTGCAGAGACCAAGTGAGGGGAAAAAAGGCCCACTAGATCTAATTGTCTAATTGTCCACTGGCTGCTGTGGTGAAAGTGATACAGTCCTGCAGGTTGCCTCACGTGATTGCTCGATAGAGATAGCACATTGTTAATGCTTACATATGGAAGCAGTATGATCTCAAGTTAAGTCGTTTAAAAATGTAAAAATTTCTCGGTTACATACATCTATGGCAGCATACAAAGAGGGTGAGTGGCAGAAACAACACATGGCCATGAAGTTGGTCCAAACCCACCCCGCCCCACCAAAGGCAGAACCCAGCCAACTGGGGGGAACCACCAATTATGATGCGACAATAGGAATGGTTCTTATCACCAAAACATTTCTAATAGCCACCGTCCCTTTACTGTCACAGTCTCCCTATTGACTATAAGTTTGAATAGATACGTTTTTAATCCTGCTTTAAATATAGAGACTGTGTCCGATTCCCGCACAAAATTTGGGATGCTATTCCATAGTTGTGGAGCTCTGTATACAAATGCTCTTCCTCCAGATTTTGATTTGGTTATTCTTGGTATATATTGTAACGGGGATGGCTAGAAGCGCTTCCCCCGCCAATGGGCTAAAGCCATCCCCGTGGGGGCTGCCGGGAAGCCTGGCTCCCGGACTAAAAGTAATGTAAATAATGTGTTCTACGTGACGGTTCTACTTAATGTTAATGGTAAATGTGTAGTTTAACTAATCGCAATGTTATGAGTTTATGTAGTTGAGATCCAGTGCCCTCACCACGAACAGGTTTATTTGTGCATGTGAGGGCTCTCTGTGTTTTCCCTATGTTCGGCAGTTCTTTCCACTGCCAGTTCTGCCTTTTTTAAGGCGGTCGTAAGCTCATGTGCGAAATAAAGAGCACGTCTTTCTGTTAATCGAGAGTGTCTGACTCCTTGCTTGAATCCAGCAGAGAGTAGCACTCTTAGAAAAACGCTACAATATAGATTCCCAGCCTCTTGTGAGCAAAGAAATCCAGATGGGACATACGGGACTATAATATCTGTTAGATACGAGGGAGCTAGCCCATTTACAGCATTAAATGTTAACAGAAATAACTTAAAATCAGCCCGCTGCCTTATTGACAGTCAATGTATTGAAACCAACACTGGTGAGATTTGATCATGTTTCTTACTTCTAGCAAGGACCCTAGCAGCTGCATTCTGAACAATTTGTCCATAGATTAAAACCTGTGGGCCTTGTTTTAAAAATATCAATGACCTCACAGTAGGTGATACACTTGAATTTTGAGCTTAATAAATTCCACCCAAGGGAGATTTTCTGGTCAACTATAGCGGGCTTATTTAACAGATTCGGTCTGACATTTCTTGCGTCCAGCCTGACCACAAGGCAGGTACACACAAATTGTTTAAATGGTATGTCCTTATGAGTGCTTTAAGTAACTAAACGTCAGCTTCCCATCTATGTTTTTAAAAAATCTGACATTTGTTTGCTTATACGTCCTGATTTAGTTTGACATCCAAATTTATTTGGCAAGAGTAGCGATTGGCAAGGTCAAGTCACCATTACGTCTGTTTACCATTTTTACCTAGCTTGATCCAAGTTTAATAGCTCATTCCCCTCTGCTGCTTCTAGGACCTGTTTTTTTTTTTTTAAATGTATTTTATTTAATAAAAAAATAATAAAAATACGCATACAGATTGCTTCCTTCTCTAAAATGATTTGTTAATAAAGAAGAAGATCACTAATTTTAAAAAGCATACGCAATATATATAATTTGACTTATAATGACAATAAGGTAATTGTGCTTTTTTGTGCTTGGTGTCTTTTAAAATGGATTTGGACAGAACCCAGCCTCAGCCCCATGCACATTTGCCTGCCATAAATACCATTAAACAGCAATAAAAACATGTGGAAAAAAGATGTACAAATGATGAGATGTCATTCGCTTCAGGTATAAATAAGCATGTGCTAAAATAAAAATAACTACTAATATATGTGAGCAGTATACAAGAGGCATTATAGGACAGAAAAAAAATTAATGGAAATTGCTTCAAAACTAATGTTCTGTCTAAAGGGCCAGGTGTGAAGATATTACTATAGTTTTGTGGCGATTTTTGTTCCATAGCAACCATTGCCAACACACTGATGTAACAGCACCTATTTTTGAAGTACATCAAACACATGTTTGAACCCTGCTAAGATATCTGGATATGCATCGGTGACACATTATGCAGCATTATGGCCGGTCATGGCTATCCCACCGGCACCTCAATTCTGGTCTACTTGTGTAAGCAAATTTGGATGGTATCTCTAATTGTGTTTCTGGTGAGCATTAAACGTTTTACCTGTCGTTTGAGGACAGAGACCACCATGTATTCACACTGAAGGCAATGTCGCTCCAATTGTCCTCTCAAGCCCTTCCAAGTGTGTAGCCCTCTAGAACTTATTCACATCAAGTGGAGGGCATGATGCCTTTGTCCTGGGGCTGCCGTCCTTCTGTACAGGAGCTAGTCTGAAGCGATGTACTGGGGTCTTAGTAACGCTTTAAATGCATGACGGTGTAGAAGAGGTCTCAATCAGAACATTTTTATGGGTTGGGGGCCAGATGGACCACGGTCATAACCCTTCTGAATGTATGCCGACTGCAGGCATGATGTGTTGAACAATGCATTGCAAAGTGTCCCTGGACACTCAAATTCCTGCCCTCAGCATCCTAATGGCCTTCTAGGAAGTATAAGTCATGTCACTTTGTTTCAGCTCTGTTTTTCCCAGATTTTTGTACACTCACTCAAGTGGAGTCATGGGTGTATGTTTGAAACCATTTTATTGTGTATCGTGTTACAGATATGCAACATATATGCAACTGATGATATATTAACAAAAGCAAAAAAAAAAATAATAATGGGGTAGTAGGGAAATATGTAAATTTGAGTTAATGAGTTATTTATTTTGTGAAACCATCAGAAAGCAATATAAACATAAAGCTCTGCACAAGTTTTAAATACATGCCAGCTAGCAAGCTTAGCTTGTTAGCCAACTTAACTAAAGATAAAAAGACTGCTATAACAATATCAAATATTCAGTAGAATAAAAATGAATTACTCGCACATATGTCTCCATCTCAACTGTTTAGTGTTAACACTAGTAATCCACTGGGTTGGTGTTGCCAGAAATGTTCCTTCTACAGTGGCAAATTAGCATGTGAAGTTTACCCACTAAAGACCAAATTAAACTACATTTTTCACTTTGGCTGGTTTTAATTTCTGGCCCTGTAGCAAAGCCTCTGGTACAGTTTTCTACTATTATAGCAACCTTACTTGTCAATAATGCTTACTTTGGGTGTTGTATAATATAGCAAACTATTATTTCACATTAATCATAAAAAAGTTAACTATGCATACATGCCAATTAAAGGTGTAATGATACCCAGAGCTGGCTCTAGCTTATTCAGGACCCCCATCCTGGTTACCCTACTCAGAGGATACACAGGCACAATGTCTGAAATACGTTTTTGATTAAGTCTTTAGTTTAAAGAAAATTTAAACATCAATTTAAAAAGGGAGCCATGTAATTAGCTTATGCTTTTTTAAAATAATATTAAGAAAGTTTATGAAGTGTATGTTGCTGAGGGAGCCCCTATGTAATCAATTATGTCTAATTGATGACTCATGAAGATAATACTCTAAGATAATAGACAGAAAACGAGAGCTGAAATGGCAGAGAGATCAGATGTTGAAGTCCAGGTGCTGACTGAAGGTCCTTCTTGAATTGAAGACGTAACATGTTAAGATCACCTCAATTAATAAGTATGAACCGTCACTAAGGGTTTATATCCCTTATTAAGAAGCCGGAAATATCTAAACTGATATTCTAAATTTCACCTCTGAAATCTTAAATATATCATTTAAAAGCACGCCAAGTCAGACGCAGAAGCTGAGCATGGGAAAACTAAGTATTTCTTGCCTGTTTTGTCATTTGTGTTCTGTTTTCTGTGAAAAACCTGTAATGATTGTTTGTGTCATCGCTTGATTCTTTTTTGTGAAATGTCAATTGTCATCGCTGCATCACTGCTATTGTTGATTAGTGTTTGGCTGGAGCTACTCATTGCTGTGTGCAGGACTCTGTCGGTGCAGTCCTACCTGCATTGTCTGTGCCCGTCGGTACTCCAAACACCTAATTTTGGTTGGCTAACCTTCTGTTCAACTCAGAGATCAGGCCACGTCTTGGTCAGGCCCTGGACTTTGGGAGGAGAGGGCTGATGGCAGCCTCTGGGGCCGATGCCGGCGCTACTAAGTAAGGTGAGAGCGTAAGTCTGGTCTTATGTGTCGTTTGAGTGATGTCACGCGGCTTGTGTTGCCATTACACTAACTTGACTTTAGCTGTAATGACCCTCAATTGGTGGCCTGCTGTCCAGACCAGCTTGCTGTACTTGAATAGAATCCATGGTAAATTATTCTGAAAAAAATTATAAACTGAAAAGACAGCTGCATTGCGGCCTATAATATAACTGCATGAACAACAACAGAAATTTAAAATGAGAAAAATACAGGACAAATCACAAGGTATAACAGGTTACCTTGGTTTCATATGTAAAGGCCATGCCACATTCTTATAATCTCATTGTACATTCAACAGCATTTATGATCCTTGAATATTCCTTTTGTCTGTATGTTGAGATAGTTTTCAGAGTCAGGGCTTGTATTGTTCTTTGAATTACCATTTTAAATTCCACGCCTTCAATATTTTTTAATTCTTTAAAAGGAAACGGAAAAAATATATATGTATGAATAAGAGGTAAACCGTTCAATGTAAGCTTAAACATACTTAAATTCCCTTCCAAGTCTGTCTAACAACATTGTGTTCTATCTTCCCTCAGCACGTGCAAAATGGCGGCTTTGGAGAAAAGGCTTCCTGCGAATAAGATGTGTCCATTACCTTGACTGTGTAGACTAAAAGTTGAGGAGGCTACGGCGTTTAATGGATAAATGGTACGTGTGGGGCCAGAAATCTGGTACGATCCTGGTGCTATCACAAGCATATAAGACGCTTCTCATGTCTCAGTCAGCACGGCATCTTCACGTTCAATGGGTGTGTGGGTGCCGTTTGCTCTAGATGCGCTCTCCAGTCACAATTTCTGGCAGCCGCCAACGGCACGTGGAGCGGCGACGGGGCACGGGTGTGTCAGTGGGAGATTAGAGTGAGGATTGGAAATATTGTTTTTAGAACAAATCCCTTCCTGTTGCCCAGAGTAAAAGGTAAAATTTATTTGGCGGAAGGTTACGATTTTTGGACTCGCGCCATCTGCTCTGTGATGAGCTTTACTCATGACAGATGATGGCAGGTTTTTACGCTTATTATTCAAAGCTTCTCTCAGATAAATAAAAAAAAACACGAAGAGATATGAAGAAAACAGAAAAGGCTGCTACCGAAATGTAAGCAGTTTGTTCTGTTATTCTACTCTCTCTATGGCACACACACATACAGACATACAGTTTAAAACGGAATTTTTGTACGTTCCTCTGGATAAGAGTGTCTGCTACATGACTAAAAAAGTAAAAAGTTTACAGTTTTATTTTTTTATTTAGAAGACACTCGGTTCACACATTTTGTCATATGGTCTTGAAAGAATATATTGAGACAATACTGTTTTAATTTAGCACTAGTTGCGACAAGCAATTTATAACTGTAAAATAGAAAATACATTGTCCATGACCAAGTGAACTGAATAAACTGAATACTTTTATGAGTTTGGTGTGTCTAACCCTAATTTAAATTCCATAATATTGCCCTGACGTTAGCTAAAAGCAGAGGCTGTTAGTTACTGACAAGACAAGCGAGATTTGCAGTGCTTGTTGAGCTAGCTAGCAACGTTCATTATTTGGCTATGTAGCTGAAATATGTCTTTAATTGTATAATTAAGTTACTACTTTGCATACCATGAAATAGTATGCAAATATAAAAAACATTCTGATTGCTTTCAAAAATAATGAAATGAAAATATATCAATATTTGATGTGACCACCTTTTGCCTTTAAAACTGCATCAATTATCTTAGGTACACTGTCATGCAGTTTTATAAGACAATCAACAGTTAGATTGTTCTAAGCATCTTGGAGAACTTTCCACAGTTCTTCTACAGACTTTGGTTGTCTCGCTTGCTTCTGTCTGTTCAGGTAATCCCAGACAGCCTCGATGATGTTGAGATCAGGGCTCTGTGGAAGCCATACCATCTGTTGCAGAACTCCTTGTTGTTCTTTTCGAAAATGAATGTTTGGAAATCTAAAAATGGCTTTTTTCTACTGGCACACTAATGCAGAAGACTAAAAAAAAAACGAAACACTTCAAAGACTACATGTATGTAAAAATAAGCTAGGCTGCCAACAGCTTTTGCACAGTACTGTTTCTAGCCAATTGTACCCTATATCCTAAGAAAAGAGAGACTTGCAGACTACAAATAATCAACCAATTAATTAGTGCTCAGACTATTTTTAACTTCTGATTAAACACTCAAGCAGGGGATGATCAGGTTTATATTTTATAAGACTGGAGTTAGCAATTCTGAATCAGCAAAAAAAGGAGCCTAATATTTAATTTCTGTTGTGCTCCTAATTTGATTTACTTTTTGATCCAAATTTGATTTGGAACAAAATGGTGCTCCTATATTGCCCTCGCATTTAAATGAAGTGGCTCAGCCGCTGGAAAGCTGATGCGTGGATTTCCGTCACATCAGGCGCGAAAGATTCCACAAAGCGGGGAAGTAAGGGGCTCGCCTGGCTGTTAGGCGCTGCATGTTTGCTTGACCCACAGCATCTCTAACAGGCTTCATCTTTAACGGCTTGAATTGTCAATTGCGGGGAAAACAAAAACCAGTCACAGAAAACAATGAAAGCTTTCAGATTTCTATCAGTTGACTTATGGGTAAGGAAAGGCAAAGGCATATCTGCACGTCAGCCATTAGTTCCTTCCTTGTTCTCTTGTTCTCAAATACCAAATATGAACCATCACTAATGGGTTATTTCCCTAAGAACCCAGAAATATCTGAGCAGATATGCCAAATCTTCTACGTCCGTGAACTTAAAAAATGATGTGACGCTCAATCACTTCTCTCTTTTTTTTTCTTCAGTTGAGCTTCGACGGCGGAGTACATTTTAAGTGTCACCCCTGTTTTGCCAATTTTATGCTGTTTTGAAACCAAAATGCTACTACTAAGACGATTAATTCTTTTGTGAGAACTGCTCCAAACTGTGGAAGAGGGCGCTGATGAGCTTGCCACTTCCCGGCTTCGGCAGGGCAATCAGCTAATGAGAGAGCCTCTAGGGGCCACTTTCATTCTCGTTCAGGCCGGTGTTCCAGGAAATGCTCTGGTAGGCGCTCCAGAGAACAGCCAAGAGAATGTGAAAGAAGAGACTGCCTGGGAATGGAAGTAGCACCAGCAGTAGTGCTACCTCCTCCTCTCCCGCTCATGCCTAGATCTCAGTCATCAGGCAAAGATTGGAATCTTTTTCCACGGCAGCCAGCCTCAATCGCTGACCTGGAGAAGTGGTTAGAGGAGCGCCTGCAGTGGTGTGCCAAAGCGTCTACCCCAAGACACTCCGGGATTCTCCTGTGTGGGCGCGATTCTGGCTACTTTGATGCTCAAGAGCTTCGGAGTCCCAAGCTGGACTACTGATTAATTTGCAATTCTCCAGTACAGCTTCTAGATCAGCTTCTACATCAGCTTCTGGATCAGCTTCTGAGAGCAAATGTCTGTACATGCGTATGCTGTGACTTTCGGCTCATGTAGAGCTATATGGTTATTCTCTCGACAAATAGGGTGTACTCACCCATTAGTGATGGCACATATTCAGTATTTCAAAAATTTATGTTATTATTATAAACTTGGTACTTATGTCAATGTGACCTTTTCTGTGCCAAACAGACCATCGATGGGCATGTTTTCTTACAACGAGATCTTTTAAAAGTGTCATTAAAATGCAGTTTGATAAATACATACCTTATGTTTTTGCATTGGGGCTTCAGAGGGGCTATATACACGCAGGCAATATTGAACAATGCCAGACTTTGAACATCCAGCCAATCTTTGGTCTTTGCTCTTTGTATTATTCTGAATCCCAGATTAACGTTCCCCCAGCATGCTCTGGTGAAATGTTCTTGCGTCCTCTCTGTGGCAAAGGTACCCACTGTGCCAATGGCTTTGAAACTCAGGAGTATGCCAGCTGCTGTAGAAGCAGAGCACGGTTTCTTGTGAATTCTTGTTCAAGTCAGTCCTACTTTTCCTTACATTTTCAAAAAAATCTTTCTGATGGCAATGCTAAATTCTACAAATGCACAGCTTCTGTCGTGCGTAATCTCCTGGTGATCTTTAAAAGCTTAAATGAGCTGCTTCTCCTTCTTTGAACTTTTATACAAAGGAAAACTGATGTAAGATTACATTTACAGTATGTTAGGTTTAAACAATTACACCAAATGTGATCGTGTTTTTGGAAAGATCACTGTGAAACTTGAGGCTTCTCTCTTCTCTGTGATGGCAGTATCAAAATGTTATGTGCTGAATAGGGGAAAAATACTGTTTAATTTTTCAGAGAAACTTTTTAATCCTCTTTGGAGCCCAGTCGAAAAACAGTAAAGTCACAAGCAGCCAATTGAATTAGAAGATTATTCATGTCTCTTTTGAGCCTGAAATTCTTGTCTTTTTTTTCTAATTTAGGGCCTGAATAATGGACCATGCCTTGGGATTCCAAGAGGGAAGAGAAGTGAAGAATGTTGATGATAACTCAGTGTAGGTCATAAACCCTCCTCCTCAAACTGCCTGCGTCTTCGGACAGTCCTCAAATCCCAGCTCAGGCCACTGACAAACAAACATGAATCTGAGAGAAAGGTGGCACACTCCAGGAAATTGGCTGTTTAAAAATATAGCTGATATATATATATATATATAGACTTAATCTTGTGATTATGTGATGGCACCGTGACATGAAACCAATATGCTGTTTGTACCACTGAACCTTTTTCTGCAATGTGTCCTCTTCATGATGATTATGGAGTTTAGCAGGTTCATAAAATTACATGATAATTTACTTATATACTTATTTTTTATAACATTAGAAGCCACACATTATTTATAGCCCGCGATGATAATAAAAGGGTTAGAGTTTATAGCCCAATAAGTTAATAACGGCTTAAGGTTAGGGTTCACCTCATGCCACTTTTGGATGAACTCATATAATACATTCTGAACAGTCGGTTGAAACAAATACATAAAATGTGTTTCGTGACGTTTTTGTCCTATTACATAGATACTTTTTCATTCTGCTCTATAGAGAGGGAGGGAGAATAAATACCCGCTGGGCACACGTAATCTTCATCCTGCTGTCCCTGGACATGCTGCAGCTGAGACAACAATTCAACGGCACTTTTCAAAACAAAATAAACCAAGTGACAGATCAATATAAAATGCAGGCTTTGGGTTGTTAAATTGAAGACATGAACAACAGGTGGAGGCTTACTCACTGCTTATCTAAATAATGACAGGAAAGGGTTTATCTAAATAACAGGAGTTTATGTGTATCACAGTATTAAAATCTGCTTAATTGCAAAACCACAATTTTTCATTATTTTTGGCAAGTTAACTATATTTTTCATCCATCCTGTTGTAGAGTTATTCAGATGAATTATTGTCTTACAATTTAACTCATAGCATTAATTTTCATCTTCCAAAGAAACCAGCAAAATGTATTAATTGTTAGAAATAATGCCTGTTGAAACACTGCGGAGAAGATCAAATTAGAGACTATTCTGTTCCTTTTGAAACTTCCATCTCTCTCCATAAATAACATGGGACCGAAAACACAAAATGTGCGAATCCCTCAGCCCGTAACAACACACCTGTTCAGTGTAGCTCACACCGATATCTCAGCAGACAAAGAATAGGGGCGGAGGGGGAGAGAGTGGGCCTCGGTGACAAGCAGCAGATTTCCGTGGCAACGGAAAGCCAGTGGGAATGCCCCCCTCCACCTCCCCCTTAGCACTTCAGAGTGCCAGCATTTCTGAAGTTTCTTGCCTCGCCCTGAGATGCAAATGAGCCACTGGAGGGGGAGGGGGGTTGCTGGAAACTTATGAAGGCACTGAATTTTCTTTCATTTCGCCGGGGAGAAGAAGTCACGAGGACATCTATTAAGATGGGGCCCCTAACCTGAGCTGCTGTAAATTATAGCTTTAGCGTACTGCAAGGGACAAGCTCAGAGCCACTGCCAGTCTCTTTCTTTCTAGCTGTTTCGAAAAACCAAGCGGGCGAGGTATGCGGTTTTATAGAACATCTGGGAAAAATGATTCCATTACTGTAAATGCAGACGTTTGTACAGAATGACCCATTTAGTCATCCCTACAGCGTTGTTCCATACGCCTGAGACTTAGCAAGCCTGGCTGATGAAAAGTGAAAGAATGATTTTCTGGTCATGGAGTTATGCACGCTAATGTGATGATATGAATCCCAGTATGCTATAAATTCTGTCCAATGTGCTCTATTTTAGCAGATGGTGGAAGACAAAAAAATAAAAAAAACTTGACTCCTTGCACAAAACATTTGGGGTCGCCAGCCTTTGAGAGCAATGTTTAATTAACCAGGGTAATTGGAAGCTACTCACTTTGAGCAATGACATTAATGTCATTTGCCTTTGATATGCCTGTTGTGAAGGGTACTAGTTGGGGTCTACATGAAAAATTAACGGTTATTACAGCGTCTCTGCTAGAAGTGTTGTGACTGGATCATAGAGTTTTAAGTTATTCCTTCATGAGAAAAATATACTTTTTTTCTACAGACAATAATCAACATGGCATAGTTTGCTTTAGCTTATGATCGACTATGATAAGAATCACATTTAAAGGGCAAAAAATGTATCAAGCACCTATAGAACTTGCTCATGAAATGTGATGGCAGATATTGGTCATTCTTACTGAGAGATGTTGAATATAATAGCAAGAATCAAACCGCAGACCTCAAGCACAGCTACCCAGCTGTTTAGCATGATGCACCACCAGGACAACTTACTGTAGTTTGTCAGAATTAATGTTGACCTGATAGTCCCATTACTGTTAATAAAACCTTAGTTAAATCAGGATCCCAAAGTTTAACCATCATACAGTTCCGGAGTTGCACTTTGCCAAAGGAGGTTTGTGGATTGAGTCCCTCAATTGTTTGATGAAAATTTTTTTTTTTGTAACTTAATCATTTTAGTCAATAATTTAAAAAATATACATAACAAGTTTAGCTTTTTAGACGGCTGGGGAGGCAGGACTCGATGCCCTGACCTCAGAAAAAGCAATATGATTGGTCGAAATGTTTTGGAAACCTGATTGGTTGAAAAAAAAAGAATGATATAATTGGTCGAAAATTTCAGGCAATCTGATTAGTCAAAAATTTAAGGCAATCTGATTGGTTGAAAAAATGGAGTGATATGATTGGTCGAAAATTTCCGGCAATATAATTGAAAAATGGGGTAATATGATTGGTGGGGGGCGGGATCCGATTTTGAGATCCCAGGTACTGCTACCCAGTTGTTTAACTTATTGCACCACTAAGGGACACCTGGTTGGGTTCTGTCAGAATAATTATTGACCGGATAGTCCCATTACTGTTACTAAAGCCTTAGTTAAATCGGGAACCCTGTGTTTAGCCATCCTACTGTGGCCAAAAGGTTTGGGAGTTGCTCTTTGCTGTCAGATGTTTGTGGTTTGAGTCCCCCAATTGCTTAATGAGTAAGATTGAATGAATGTTTTGTGCAACTTAATCGTTATAATCAATAATTGAAAGAAAAAAACCCCACAAGTTTTTGTGCAATAAAATGTGCAATATGAATAGTCGAATATTTCGGGCAATCTAATTGTCGAAAAAAAGGAGGGATATGATTGGTCAAATATTTCGGGCTATCTGATTGGTCTAAAATTTTGGGTGATCTGTCAGAATAGTAGTATGAACAACCAATAAAACAATAATTCAATTAATTCACACAATATACCATAACATTAAATAACACATTCAAGAAAGTGTTTGTATAAGGAAAACCATCCAAATATTTGTCCATAAATTTTAAGGCATAGCAGACAAACTGAATAAGCCAACTGCCTCCACCACAACCTGTGCTGTCTAATACATTCTGTGCATTTCAACTGGGTGCTTCACCCTGATGACACCCGCGTCATTTGGATTTCTTATTGTGTTATTGAACCCTTTTGTGGTTCCCCCTTCAGAGAAGCAACGTTTAACAGCATGCCGACAAATGCTGCTAAGAAACAGCGGACAGTTTAATTGCGTTTGCTATAAATAGAATGATCAAGCCAATAGTTGTCTTGAGTTGCAGAAGAAACAGATGGCAAGGAATATAACCGACTAAGAAATAATGAGGAACATCACTCAGGTCCTGGTGTAGAAGTGTTAGTAATACTGCGAGGAGGTATGAATTCACATTACTAGTTGCATAGCTGACACTTTTATTCAAAGTAACTTGCACAGCTTACGGTTTTTACTATGATCCACTAATACAGCTAAAGGTTAAGCATCTTTTGGATGCAACAGCCATTCTAGGACATGGCCTGGCAAAATCTGAATGTAATTTAGATAAGAGAGCATTACAGCCAAACATCAGTATGAAATGCTTGTGTACACCTTAACTATACATGGAATCATCTATTAAAATGATGTTGATGTTTTTCCTAATCTATTACATTAACTTGCATGCGTTATAGTGTTGTACATCATAGCGACTAGATTACACCTACTATACTAGTCCTATGAAAATAAAAAGTGAGGGGCCCAATTGGCTAAGGCACTCCTGTATGTGCAGGCCGAGCCCGCTGATCGCAGCTTTGAATCTAGAGCATGTCTTTTGCGGTGGCTATGCTCTTTTGCTAGAGTCCCTTGATACTGTTGGGTGTAAGGCTGGAAGGGAGTTGGTAGGGTTTGTCTTGGCTCCTTGCTAGACAGCTACTTCTGTTGCCTTCCCAGGTTCACTGTGCCATCTGAAGGGAAGCGTCTCTTCTGCGATTGGTTGTCAGCTTTCTGTATGGCTGCATGGTCTGCAGTGTTTTAAATGACTGGTGGCTGAATAAATTGTTTATGATTCAAGATGAGCATTTTAAAGAGGGGTTTCAAAAGCACTGGCTTTGGTCAGAGGTACATATAGCAAGTTTACTCTTTTGCATTTGCATACGATGCGCTGTCTGAATAGAAAATGACTGTGTAGGGTAGCCGTTTATCAGTCAAAAGCTGGATAAGAACAGAGAAAGCCCAAGGCATGATGTCCTGACAGCAGTCAAGTAAAAGCTTTCACACGTCAAACCATTCTGAGAACTTTACCATAACCTGCCTTTCTCAAATTGCTTAGATGAAAACTGGTGGGCATAGGAAACTGCCTATTAAGGATAGAAAGGTTTTAATGACATACACAAGCATGTTAAAAAAAACTTGCTTACATGAAGTCATTTTGAGTCGGTTGTTTAGATGATATTCATACCAGTGAATCTTGCTTCTGTTCTTAATTGACACATTAATGATTTCCTATCTTTTGAAATGTGAAACAATAAAATTGAATTATATTCACTACTCTCAGAAAAGACTATAGTTGGATATCCTCAAGGGGTCTTTGTGTAGGCATTTTGTTATTCTATCAATCAAGTTTCTAAGAATCGTGAAATGCTCTGATGCTTACTTTAAAATTCCCTCAAAGTAAATCCGATAAGTTATTTTTATTTTCTGCCAGGAATAAGTAAGTTTAATTTTCTGGTGGAGGTAAGAAGTTCAGGGTTTGCGCTGTTACCCAATAATTACAGATACATCAAACAGTTTTTTTACACCGTGGAATCAGTGATAATGTTCAAGTGGGAGGCATAATGAGCCAGGAAAATTCAATTAAAATTTAGAACTATGGCGATGATAAAGTAATGCGTCTGACAATGGGAAGGAGACAAAGATTAGGACAGGTCGACAGGGGATTCCAATCAAGTCCATGGTTTGTCACACGGTTCCTCCCCGCTGAGCTTCGTTACTGCTGAAACTCAGAAAATGGTTTGCCACAAAGATGTCAGGACCAATATTAGTTTTTAAGTGTCTTATAAACTGATTAAGTTCATGTTGTGTCTCACACTGACTAATTGTCCTTGTTTATTATTACAGAGTTGATGAAAACACTTTAGAAATGCTTCAATTATACTGACTTAGGATGCTGCAATCATTTTTCAAAGTGTCTCAGCCGCTTTCGTTAATATACAATTCTGAATATTCCTTCAATATTAGCTTTACACATAGTGTGACGTGACATAATTCTGACTCATTTTATAACAATAGTTACAAAAAGTTACAAGCAAGGTCATTCTCAAATATGAAGGTTAAGTGTTAAAAATAAAAATGCCAGGGAATTAGGAGGTACTGGTTTTAGGTTGGCAATATGACAGCAGCTAAAAGACAAGGGAACAGACAAGCATGGCTTACGCATACACAAGTCCTCGTCGCTTCCTAAAAAAACCATACAGCAGACTCACTGTAAAAGGACAGGCTGTACTGAGACGATGGTGTATTGCGTAATTACCACATTGTTTGAAACAAATGGACTCAAAATGCTTTTTAAACCCCCGAAACGCTTTGTTCCCCCCATGGTGGCGATGAGTGAAGCCGCAGTTGGACAACGAGATCACAACGAATAGCCTGAAACCATGGTGGTCCCCTGCTGTGAATGCAGGGAGTGTTAAACCCCCCCCCCCAAAAAAAACAACAACAAAGAAGGCAATGTGTTTTCCCCCATTCATCTGCAAGGACTGCTCTATCCCCTGGGTGTAGCTTCTCCTTGTTTCACAGACACTTTCCTGGTCAGCCACCCAGTCTCCCGAGAAAGTTGGGAAAACTATTTCTGTTCTTGAAGTAATAAGTAGTAATCTCAGACACTCGTAATGTCAGCCTCCTGGGAAAACGAATGCCATGCACAAAGAAAAAACAACAAACAGAATAAAACTCTATTGGCAGATCACAGTTGCACATGGCCACTGTATTACATGGTATTCAGCTAACAGAAGAAAACTGGAAGAATCAAACTTGATTTTAATCATCTCCTCACAGAAAACAGGACTTACTGTTGTGCCTTAGCGAAAGGCTAATTATCTGTTACCTTAATTTGATGTTTAAAAATGCATTGCTTTGCAAAGATAGATTTAGGTATGATTGTGTCTTTTTAACCCTGGCTTCTTGTCTTTCGTTAGAGCGTTAGATGTGTGGCACTGTTTTGCATCAGTAATTAACAAAGCACCATTATAAATTGCTTTCCTTTAATCTACCGTTTCTTCCAATGGCCCTGTGTGACCTTTTTCTCAAACAAATGTTCGTATCTGTCTGGTGTGTATTTTTCTCTTGAACTGGTTAATTAAGTAAATGCTCATTGTTTCAGTCATTTGTGGATTTTGGTGGGAAAAAAAAAACTTGAGTAAAAAAACCTGCTTTAAAATAATGTCACTCTTTCTCTAAAGTTTTATCAGGGCTAAAACATGAATACGGTCAACTTTGGTCACATTACACCCTGAAAGACTAAGATACACTTAGACATTTGTCCAAGAAGGAAGAAGGTGTATTTTAAATTGAGCTGGTGTACATGTTTTTGGGGAGGTGAAATTGTTCAAACGGATATTTATACTTGTCCCATACAGTCCACAGTAATCATAATGCTAATGTGAAAATACCCCTTAGTATCATCTACTTCTCTTTGCTGGGCTAACAACTCAACACATTGGATACGCTTGGTGAAGTCCATTAATATAATGCAAGATTTCAAGGAAGATAATCAAGGAATTTGCGGAAACCAGTGTTCACCAGACAGAAGCTGACATAACATATAATAATATACTGTAAAGGAAGCTGTTCTGGCCCTTAACGAAGGAGTAAGTGCCCAAAATATACATTAGATCCTTGTGAGAGGGCCAACCTTTTCTGTTACTTCAATGCTAAATATCTTCAATGGTACAGATGAAAGGGTATGACTCTAAAAGAAGCAGCACGACCAGGATATCAATGTCAACGCTTGCTTCGTCGATGGAAAAACCTTTCAAGAGGGGTTTTTCACCATTGGAGTGGCTGACCAGGAGTAACAAGAGATGTAATATTAAAGAGACCAAATTAAGGAATTAGTGTCAAAGACTAGGGACCTTTCTCTAACTAAGTTCCTTTTTCTGCCTAGGTGGTGGGTCAACACATATCGGGAGGTCTAGATGCTGCAAGTGTTCCCGCTATAACATGTTAAATCTATTAAATCAGTCTTTCTTTTAGTGGATGCTAAGTGGATGTTATTTCAGCAGTCATTTACATTTCATGAACTTAAAAAGTTAAAGCAGGATCTCCTTATATATGTAGAAATATTTACTTTTGCTGTTCATGTTATTGTAATAGAATTTATGAAATATGAAGGCCTAAGGCAAACAAGAGACGGCTGACATTTCACTGCCTAATATGGTTTCACTGACATTTCAAAGTGTTTTACAATGCCAGTTCATTTAACTACCACTGGGTTAGATAGAATCACAAATGGACACCATTATCAATTCACTTGATGTGGAGCCTTTTTGTCTAATAATGATTCCAGCCCTGACAGAAGACATCTGTGTAGCAGAAATTTGTAAATATGGTATTTGCAGCTGGTTTGTACCTTCTACTCAAGAATTCATTACAGAAAGTTACTTCATTAATGTTTATTCATTTCGTTATACAGTGGGGAGAACAATTATTTGATACACTGCCGATTTTGCAGGTTTTCCCACTTACAAAGCATGTAGAGGTCTGTAATTTTTATCATAGGTAC
>JAOYSI010073816.1:0-19383 GCA_025775065.1 Hiodon alosoides | reverse complement strand
ACGTAGCATTTTATTAGCATGGCTTACCCTTCATAGTGCAGGGGGGCACGTAGCATTTTATTAGCATGGCTTACCCTTCATAGTGCAGGGGGGCAGGTAGCATTTTATTAGCATGAGATACCCTTCATAGTGCAGGGGGGGCACGTAGCATTTTATTAGCATAGCATACCCTTCATAGTGCAGGGGGGCACGTAGCATTTTATTAGCATGGCATACCCTTCATAGTGCAGGGGGGCACGTGGCATTTTATTAGCATGGCTTACTCTTCATAGTGCAGGGGGGCACGTAGCATTTTATTAGCATGGCAGGTGGAGTGAACATTCCCTGGGACTGAAGCATAAGAGCAGAGCCGACACAGAAAGCAGATGACTGGACTCATTGTAAAATACCCTCTTGTCTTTCTGTAAAACGGATTTGAAATTCATTGTAACACAATACGATTGAACCTGTGATAAGATCTTGGCTCGGGCGTCGTTCCTAGATTGTATATCTTTAAATGACAAGGAGTGCCCAGGAAACACAGTCCAGATAATCCTACGATATCCTTGTCCATTTTCCAAAATTTTGACTAACAGTCTAGCCTTCATAAAAAGGGTCTTTTTTCTTAGCCCTAAGCTCAAGCTTAATATGGAGAAGAGCAGAGTCAGGCACTTGTGAAGCATCTTGTTCTTTCCTTACAAATTTGGAAGCTACAGAACAATGGCAGTTTGACCTGTTTTGTTATTGTTCTTAGAGCCCAGCGAGCATGTGTATGCGTGTGTGGGAATCCTTGTGGGGCTGTGCGCTTCCTGTCAGAGGTTCTGTCAGCTGTCACAGCTGCTGAAGTGAACAGCTGCGCGGTTTTGACCCATCGGCGGCCGGTCAGGCGAAAGAGCCCGTCATTATCTGACACGATATGAGTCCTGCCGGTTTTTGGTGCTTAAGAACCTGACATGACTTTCAGACGTTTGCGAGAGCATATATATCAGTGAAGAGATTTGTCTGGACAAAGCCGTGGTTATTAGCAAGTTTTGGCTTAATTTTTTTGCCCGTCTCCTCTACCCATACATGTTCCTTGCACTTGGGCATTGGCATCCTGACCGCTGAGTGAGTGTGGTGTTGGCATCCTGACCGCTGAGAGAGTGTGGTTTTGGCATCCTGACCGCTGAGAGAGTGTGGTGTTGGCATCCTGACCGCTGAGAGAATGTGGTGTTGGCATCCTGACCGCTGAGAGAATGTGGCGTTGGCATCCTGATCCTGAAGCACGGCCAGTCCGGCCTTGGCCAACAGGCAAGCTGTGGGGTCCCGCCCACAGCCCAGACATCTCCTACACGGCTGCGCCCCCGAACCGAGCACGCCTCAGCGTGCCACAGAGGGTTTATCAGTTTACCTCTCTGTATCGCTGCATTTTCAAACTCCATTAATGAGCTCCAAATCCCTCTTATCTTCCAGCTCTAGTCATTATATCACCAGCAAAAATGACATGAGCTCTTTGACATGTTTATACAAGTACCCTTATGCAGGAGAAATGTAAGCTAGTCTTCGTTCAGAGATGTCTTTGGTGTGACCCACGATTGCTCTGCCGGAAAAATATCAGAATCAATTTAAAGGGGACTGGTTAAATAAAATTAGTTTGTACAATTCGCAAGCAGACAAAATAACAACAATTACTATTATATTACTATTGCCGCTGTTTTTCGATTGCTTGTGCTTCCCTCGATCGCATGGTCCTTATCATGGGCTTTACGGTCAAGAAACGCAAGCGGTCCTATGATAAATCTGAACCCCTTTCTTGATTTACAGAACCCCACATATAAGGTGCAATGAAGGGTATTTTAAGCAGAACAACGGACATAACTCATTCCCTCTGCCTTTAACATAAACTGAATTTTCAGTTCCACTGGCGGCCTGGTTTTTGTGTTAGCTACAGGGGAAGGTGGAACTTTGCCATCTGCAATCACGGCCGAGTGTTCCGGACGGAGCCTCTCCAAGTTCCAGACCCAGTCGCCTGGGATTCCATTTCACTCCGCTGTATCGGTGTGTTCCATTTCTGCTTTTCTTTACCCTTTGTCACGGGGCGCAGCGTTCTCTGTGCTCTTCGTGCCCCAGATCTGTCCCAAAGCGTGGGAGCCGGGGTGGAAAAATCAGTTTGGCGGCAGCGTGCACAAACTGTCAGGAGGGCAACATATCTGGACTCTAGGGGTACACTGCTGTTGGACTCTTGATAAGGACACTTTACCTGCATTGCACCTCTTAAAAATAGCCCAAAGAACACTGTGATTGGATAAAAATCATAACAATAACCGTTGAGCAATCATTTGAGAGCTTCAGGACGAGTCCCTTTGCTGTTTGTGAGGCTGGCTATCCAACCTGGATCTGCCAAGCAATTCTCGGAGATGATGGAGAAGTTTCCAATAAACTGAAGGTTCCTTTTTTTATTTTTATTTTATTCATTTCAGTTTAATTATTGTTGATAGAATTTTGAATCCTATACACGAAAGCTGTTATTTCTATGCATTTAATGTGGGCAGAAAAGTAAAGTGGATTCTTGCTTTGAAGAAAAGGCGGGTTGGAAAGGGGTGGCTCATATATTTCCTGGTTATCCGATTTCTTCATTTCCTGCGTTGGCCCAAAGGCAGCAGCTGCACAGATTGTGCGAGCCCAGACGTAGCTCCTGCTCTCAGAGCGAAATGGACCGAGGGGCCCAGCCTGACCCATCCAGTCCCCGTGGAGACGGGATTATTGGACATATCTGCCAATCATCCTGAACCTAGAAGCTCCGAAGGCTTGGAAACGGTTTTCGGGTCATCAGGCCTGACATCGTTCTCTTTATGGGGAAAGTACCCCCCCCCCCCCAAGCCACCACTCACACACACATACACATGCATACACAAACTCTCTCTGTCTCTTTCTTATCCATCCTCTACAGTCCATTCACTGGAACCTACGACGGTTATTGCCTCAGTGAGACGGGACTATTAGGAGCTAACTTGTCAAGCTATCGCATTTCGAAAGGGCGGGCTGTGGGGGGGGGCGGGGGGATTGCTGGCCCCCGTCTGTTCACACGGCCCGTCAAACACTGACGTCTGGGCGTGTAACTCGAGAAGCGCTAAGCACCGAACATGTCACGGATAAAGAAAGACCAAAAAACGAGAGGAAACAATTCCGTTCGCTCAGAATTTTTTTTTCCTTTTTGTCTTGCTTTGTCACACAGCCAGAATCTAAATGAACAAAGTTCACTGGGCCTGCAACAGGTAAGTATTTTCCCAGGCTTCACAAAGGACACCTGGACAATGGTTTCCACTGCTGTGTTAGTTAGCTAATCTCTCCTACGCTGCGTTTTTGTTGTGTCACGTATATTTTCACCTGGTGAAGTTCAATGTCTCAGAAGGAAACAGGCCTCTCAGTAATTTCCTGAGCAGGGTGCTCTGTGCGTAGGGATACAACAAGGCTAAAACTATTAGTAGCAGAAGGTGGGTGATCTGTGGATCTTTAAAGTTGAAAAACATAGATCTGGGCTAAAGAGTCTCACCCTGTATGTGATGACTTCGTCTCACCTTCAAATGGAGTTTTGAAGAGTAAACTCTCTGGATCCTTCATGCTTTGTTGTGGCGTAGTCAAAATGTCGCTTTCTTGTTAATTGGGTAAAAAGATGCAACGATTTTTCTCTTTACACCCCACTTTTTATAATCAGTCAACGTGCTCCCAGCAGAACCTGTTGGAACCTGCCTCTAGTCAACGTTGATTGGTGTTTTTATTTCATTCTCACCCAGAACAGAGTTCAGTTCAGTACTTAAAAACGTTGCGTTGAAGCCATGGAACGAGTCATGTCTTTCATGAACAGTGTAGGTCAACTTATCTTTTTGTGTCTGAGGGTGAAAAATATATCAGGCGTTGCCTAGCAACGTTTCCCTGGCTGCTGCTTTAATGGTCTCGTTGATAGAGACGTCCTCAGCAAGCACCCCACATCTTGGAGGAATGTCAGCTGGGTTCTTTGATGTTTGTTTGGCGTGATGTTAAATGCCGCGTCTGCAAGCACACAGCACAACACGCCCTGATGCTTAGGCTACTCCTCTCCTCTCTCTACCCGCCTGGCAAACGTCTGGACCTGCCCTTTTCATGCTTTGCCGATTGCTGGGAAACAGCGTTTTCACAGCGGATACGTGAGTGTTGCAGTATTTTACAACGACTGCTCTCCACAGAATTCCAGCCACTAGGTGATGACGTCCCTGTGTGTCGCCCACGGTAACGCTGTTTAAAATGAAACAAATCAAACCAGCTTCCCTCGCTGTGCTGTAACACGCATGTCGCTTTGTTCTGTGTTTTCAATCCTGAGTTTATGTTAAATCATAAAACGGTTTTTATTGACACTTCTCCCTCTTTTGCGATGGCGAAGCTGTTAAATGTATAACACAAAACCATTAAATATATAACACGAAACCGTTAAATATATAACACACCAGAAGTGTTTTGAAAGACCTGCGCTGAATGAGGGTTACCCAGGAAGAAGATAAGCTGAGAAAAATAATCAAGATGGGATAAGTACAGACGATAAGGCTGTGGCCCGGACTTATAGAGATTACAGGTTATAGATTCAGGTTTCTCCGAACCTGGATTTCCCTGCTGAGAAGGGCTCTCTGGAGAAACAAGAAAGGCGTTAGTTAGTGTAATTTACCTGCCAATCTGCGACACTTGTGACCACAGGACGTTGTAGCTTGGTCGCTTGGGCACACTTTTTTTAACCCTCTTCTCTGTGGCACTTGTATGTCAGTCTGGTTCAGAGCGTCTGCTAAATGAATACAGCGTCGAACATGTCAGGTGATGTCAGCGTGTTGGAGGGGAAACGGGGCTCACCACAAACCGCGGCGGATGATGGAGAATGAAATCTTTGTGACAAGCAATGTTCTCCGTGGTGTGCAACGGTTGTGTGGCACGAAATTATTATGTGGCACGTGATGTTAGCGTGACGAACAATGTTTTCCATGACGTGTGATGTTTGTGTGTCACGTTATGATTTTTCCACACAGGGAGGAATCTAGAGAAATGTAACACTGTGTGTCTTATAACCCTGTCTTACAAAGGTGTATTTAACTATGAATCCATGAAGGGAGGACTGCACCAACGATCATTGTTTGGGTCTGTATGTCAAGGGCGTGAGAGACAACCCCAGGACAGGACTGAAGGCCAGAGGGGTATCCTTCTGGACAGTACTTCATCATGCCGTCAGTGCCCTGAAAAGCCGTGGGCTATGACGTTGTCCATAATCCTGCCAAAAACTGTAATCTTGAGACAATGTCTTGTCATTTTACAGAGCTGTTGTTCTCTGAAACAGGTCTGTTTTTGGCATGTTCGCATGAAAACAAAACTAATTCAGAGAATAGATATCGCTGTACTGCCTGCTTCAAACATCATCACTCCCTGCATTAATTGTTGGCTAAAGCCATCTAGGCTGGCTGTTGCCGAGGAAACGCAACAGCCGGGGCAGTTTTTGTGACAGCTAAACTGTTCTTATAGAACAGGATGTGCGTTTATCATGTGATTTAAAGTTACAGCAAGCGTTGTTCCCATGACACCAGACACTCGCACCAGCATTGCACAGACCGTGTGCCAAACTCCCGACTCATGGTGGCGGGAATCACATTTCAGACCCCCAGACGATGTCGGCTGCCTCCGCATGACGGCTCTTTGTTGCCGGAGTCCAGTGCCTAAGCATTCTCCATGCAGTATCAAGTTTGCCTCTCGGTCACTAACGACATCTCCACATTAAGGTAGCCTGATTCAATATGGGAACGTCTCCCATTCCCCGTCTTCCTTCACTGTCACACACACCAGGATGGATCGCCTGGAAGCCGAGAGGCAAAGCATTGCGCTTTCGCCAGCTAGTGTTACAGAAATGCTCAATGCATACGCGGGACACCGTGTCGCGGCTACTGTTACACACGGTGGATCCGCTCCTATGGCCCAAACAGAACCGGATCCATTTGACCCAGAAAGGGCCTGGTCCTGCTCCAGTCGTGCAGGTAGCAGACTGGGCCAAGTGGTTTCCATTCAGCCAGAGGATGGGAGTGTGACAGATAGATGTGATGTGAGAGAGGGAAGGGGGCCTTGATGGGACATGTCAATGTGAAAAGTGGGATGGATTTGAAAGGAAAGCAGGATGTTACAGTGAAGAACTTTAATGTGATTTTGGAGAGGTCGTGTGTCAGGTGCTAAAGCAGCCGGTTATGGAAGACCCAGGCATGAATGTTTTTTCTGGCCTTCTTGCCTCAAAGTTTTGTGAGAGATCCTCTCTGAACACCAGTGAAAAGTAAGATATCAGGTCAGAAGAAAAATTATATTACCCCCTTTCCACCAATGGACCTGTTTCTGGATTAAGGTCTGGAATAAAGGGTTTGTGGGAGGGGTCTTCCCTTATTGCCACGCCCCCAGCCGCTGTTCATTGGTCCCATTGTCAAGCAAAAACACTAAGTGATAATGTTAAGGATTTTGAGTGATTGGTGGCGGGGGCGGTAGGCTGGGGCGGGTATCCAGTCCAATGCATCTTGCTGGAGTAGACACTTTTACTCCGAGGCTGTAATCCAGCAAACGTAAACAGAGTCCACGGTCACTATGTCTTTTATGTTACTCAAGTTTTTTATCGCTGGCTGAACCCGAAAAGGCCCAGATGGTGCGGTCATGGCTGCTGCGGTTGAGCGGTCCTACGAAGTCTTTAAAGCCAGGTTAAAAATGTCTCTCTGACAGATGGAAACGGTCAGGATCGTTGGCGCAAGACAGTATGCCATTGTTATTAAGACAAATGTTTAGGCAAGAGGGGTGGGGGGGTTACGCGACAGTGTGGATAGAAACATTTTGTTTTAATGATGTTTGAATCTGTAATCAACATGCCGTTTCAGCTCACATAGTCTCAGAATGCGACGGCAGAACTACAGAGCCTGCAATATTTGTACCTGACAACCTTTAGCTGAGCATGACCACCCATGGTAAGTTTTCAGTGTTTTTCGCAAGCTGTGTGACTTATACTGCAAGGCACACTGGCTGCTGATGTTTAGCTAACTTGTGTTGATCTGGCTGTTTGAGACGGATTCTAGTACATGGGCTGAGCCACTTTGTAAGTGGATGAAAGCCATTTGAGTGTTGGCACAAACCGCAATCACAGAAGTATTTGTCAATTGAGTAAAGTATAAGTAGAAGAGGAGGCGGCGCCTAAGGCACATCTTCCCGGGGACTGACGTCCAGGTTCTGCGCTGTTGCAGTCGGGTTCTATAATTAAAGGCATGCTGAGTCTCTGGATTCCATTCATCGCGTTTTACACGAACCTTGAATCGGTAATGAAAAACACTCTTTCCGGATCATTGTGACGGTACAAATTGTTCCGAGGAGCCACTGGAACACAACCCTTTCTGACTGGGTTTCACGGCAGACGTGGCTGAAGACTAAAAGAAAACTGAAAACGTAGTGTGAAATTATGAACAGTTCAGGCTGTTTGCCCAGAATTATAACCCCCCGAAACATTTGCTATTGTTACTTAAACTAGAAAAAAGTTTAAACGTATTTGAAAGATGAAAGTGCAGAAAGAAACGTTTTTATAGACCACCAACGTTCTACGTTTTATTCGAAAGATGAACATTTTGTCTTCTCCCGTTTTACAGTAAATAGTAGTGTGTGTATGTGTTTAATGGTGTGTCGTTATTAAAAGTTCTAGCGTCCTTCATGTGCTGTCTGTAAATATTTCAACCTATTTAAATGTTCTTATGGGTTATTTATTTTACTTCTCTTTGGCACCTGGCCGTGTTTATTTCCCGATAAAGACTATACTGGTTGGACTACGGCCGTCACACGTCGAGGTCGCTTTCCATCGTTCTACAAAACAGTTTCCCGGAAGACGTTGAGAACAGTCGCGCGTTATAAAAGCTAATTTCTCAACTGTGAGAATGATTTCTCAATAAGTGTTGGGAATGGACGGATGGTCGATATAGAGCTGTGATAGTCATGTAATTGTCATGTGATTTTTGAAATTCCAATTAATTTGCCAGATGAAACCACAGATAATAATTAAACAATGAAGGACACCCAAAAATTAAGACAATAAGAAAATAATGTGTTGACACTATATTATACAATAGCGTCACCAAGTGCACTCCCTCTGTAATTACCGGAGTTAACAAAAAAAAATAGTTTTCTCAGTGGCTAAAAGTTACACAATTGAAGAAAGTTTGTCCACTTAAATATTTTAATTAGTCCGTTGAAATTACTTATTACAAATTGTTTAATTGCATAAAAAACTAACTCTAAACCCCTCTAAACTCTAAAATATTTATTTTTTCAGAGGTGCCCAAACGACATGTTTCTGAACTCCACTGGGCGGCACTGTTGTATTATCGTAAACCGGTTTCCCTAACACGCACTTTCTTTATTTTCACTCGTGCTACTGTTGCGTGAAGTACGTAGGTTACGATTAGGTTACTGGCTGTTTTGTTTTATTAATATACCCGTATACGAAAAGAGAAATACAATGACTACTATTATTCCCCGTATCGAAAAACTGTCCTCGAGAGTTGTACGAATCCTTGGCTGTAACCCTGGGCCCATGACACTTCAGGGAACCAACACATATCTGGTCGGAACAGGGAAAAGGTGGCTAATAGCTAATGCATGTCAGTTGTTTGGAAATCCCGTGTCTCCATATTTGTTAATCAGCAGAATACTGGATTAACCATCTAGTTCGCTAATAGTACATTTGATTGTTTTTTCTTTCTTTTAAATACATCGTCTGTAACGTTTACGAGTACATTCAGGTGCACCGGAAGATGGGTGATTAAATTCAGGCTAGCATGTGCTAAGTGAAATTGAGTTCGCTCTGCGCAAAAAGACCGAATTTTCACTGCAAATATGAAAAGTCATGTTTCAGGATGTTATGAAAAGTTTTTATTTATTTATTTTTAATAATTAACACAGCGTCACGAAATACTGAACTTTAGTTAGACAGTACAGCTATGTGTATGTGCAGAATCTTAGTAATATTTTTTTTACTTTCCCCCCTTCAGGCGTATCCTAATAGACACGGGAGAACCGTCAGTCCCAGAGTACATTAGCAGCCTAAAGCAAGCTCTGGCGCAGTTCAATACGGCAATTCAAGAAATCATTGTAACGCACTGGCACCACGACCATACAGGAGGAGTAGCAGATGTCTGCCAGGCCGTGTCTGGAGGTGAGCTGGAAAAGTTTTGCCCTCATACCTCCTAACGATTTTATATCCCTCCATGTGTGAAACCTAAGCTATTTTCTTCGGGGTTTTAAAAATTTTATTTAATTTATTTTCTTTTTTTTTTTTGAACACGCACACAGATTCCAAATTGTCCATTAGCAAACTTTCTCGAACTCCGCCAATCGAAGAGAGGACAGGGGACGGAAGGCAATACACATATCTGAAGGATGGGGATGTTGTAAAGACTGAGGGAGCCACTCTCAGGTGAGCCAGTTGGGGAGTTCGGGTTTGCCCTTAGTTGAGCTGTCAAGCATGCTAACCGTAGCATACCTTAGTACAGTCACAGCAGGATGCAGTCCCCAGACGTTCAGGGTGTCACCCCTGCAGGATCCTCTTCACCCCTGGGCACACGGACGACCACATGGCTCTGATGCTGGAGGAGGAGAGTGCCATCTTCTCGGGGGACTGCATCTTGGGGGAGGGGACGGCCGTGTTTGAGGATCTCTACGACTACATGAAGTCTCTGGACATCTTGCTCAACTCCAGGGCCGATTTGATCTATCCAGGTTCGCCCTCCACCGGCCCTGAGAGTGGGTTTCCACAGGCATTATCACCGCTGCAACATCATTGGCCGTTACCCATTTCTGTAAATCCACAGATCCCTCACTTCCTCAGAAAAAAGGCCATAAATAGGTTTAATTATTCAGCTGTAGCACAGGGTACTTTCTGAGTTTACCCTCCTGGGACTCACAGGAACCCTGTCCTTGGCTGCCCAGCGTCAGTGTGCTGGGCTGGTTCCGTCAAGGTGTGTGTGTGGCCCGGTGGTTTTACAGGTCACGGGCCTGTGGTGCAGAACGCCGGCAGCAAAATCCGGGAGTACATAGCCCACAGGAACCAGCGGGAACAACAGGTTCTCCTCACCCTCCGCGAGGGAGCTGGGAGGCCCTTCACCTCCACAGAACTTGTTAAAGTGATTTACAAGGTACTTCGGCTGTCTGCTAAAATGTTTAGCTTCGTCTCGTTGTGCAGAAGCGTGTGTGTATCTACGTATTATATAATATACCCAATATTTATTTGAGGTTCCCAAATTAATTTAAATTTCCCTCCAGAACCATGTCTTCCCTCCCAGAAATCACTGATTTTGTTTGTTCACAGTAAAATCTTACGTATGTTAAAATTATTCCCGCAAATGTCACTGGTGCACCAAGTAATTTCAAGTCGCGTTTGAACATTATCAACTTTCATCATCGATTACTGATGCGGTATTTGCAAAATTATGAATATTACAAATTTTAATGAATGTCTTTTTTCCCCTTTAGGAGACCCCAGAACATCTGCACAAGGCAGCAGAAGTGAACCTTGTTCATCATTTAAAGAAGCTGGAGAAAGAAGGGAAAATAGTCACCAGTATGTATAAAGTCCATTACCCATCACCTAGTCATTTAGTGAGGGTCCCTAAAAAGTCAAAAGGGGATCTTGGACAAGTTCCTCCTTTAAGCCAGAAGGCCGATTTTACCACACCACAATACATACCTTTTTAAACTGGGTAAACTCAGAAGTCAGAACAACAACATATTATAGTTTCTGTAGAAGTATGACGGGCAGCGTGCTTGGTTCCGGTGGAAGGTGTAGAGAATAAATAACGTTTTGTGTTTTTATGTGCTTTATTTTTATTTTCTCATATTATTCTATCAGTTGTGTCCAACAATTCTTGATAAGAGAGTCCAGATGCCGGCTTTGAAAGAACGTTATCTGATGTCATTTTTCTTTCCTTTTTTTAATCTACAGCAAGGGATTCATCTCAGATCACCAGATGGAAGAGCAACTTGTAATCCACCAAAGTTTTCTTACAAAGGATACCTGGAAATAACAAGCTAACATTAGGGGTTGCCTAAATATCAAGCCAGCAGAAGAGGTCTTGGATCAGTTTATTAAACCATAATTAAGTATTAATAATCAAAGTTGTTTCAAATTTAGATTTGATTTGTAAAACGGTAGCCCATATGGTTGACATGCCTGCACAGCACTGTAATATTGGCTGGAATGTGTCTGCCGAGATCGTGAAACTTAAAGCCGATCTCCCATGATTTGATTAAGAAACAACTTTCAGGGTAAACGTGCCTGCATCTCGTATCACGTAATTGACGGTGTCAGTATTTATTGTTTGTAAGTAACGTTTTGGCTTAATTTTTTTTTTTTCACTTCTTAAAGATACACAATGCCAATCAATGTAATCTGTAAGTAAAATCTTGAAATAAATATTATTATATAAATGAATATCATTTTTGCTGCGTCCGAACTATTTTGTTAGACAAGAACTGTATTGTTAAGATGCCCCATAAACCGCAGTACATAAATGAAATGCTAACAAGTGTGTGGAGTCTGGTTCCAGTCGTGTTATAATATTCTACGCCCTAATTGTAGTCCTCGAGGTTGCTAAATCATTTTTAAATGCTACTACTACAATTCTACTGTACAATCATTCGACGGATTATTTTGGATTTTTGGACGGATAAGGCTTTTCCATTGCATTAATGTTCGCAATTTACTTCATTGTTGGAAACCACGGTGGAGAAAGCGACATGGTCACCCAAATGACCGACAAGTACATTTTCACAGCCTGTCATCCCTGTGTTCCAAGTCGACCGCTGTTTACGGGGTTAACTGTATTTTAATTAGACCATTACAGCATTAACATGTATTTACTGTCTTGTCTATCACTGGTCCCAATTAACGTTACATTTAATTACATTTGTAGTATCCGGGTCTGCTTCTGTGCTACACTGCAACCCAAGGTTCCAAATGACATTTTGCGTCTGCCTCCTGGTTACACACCATACCTGAAGTCTACATGAACAACACAAGAGTGAGAACGAACGCTCGACCGACAAACTTCGGTGGTGATTGATTTGATTGCGATACTGATCAAGCAGCCACGTTTAGTTAGGCTACTCCAAGTATTTTCATTTTGACTAAAACATTTTTTAATTCGGTATACTGCCCTGAATTAATGACGATGGTGTTTGGCTACGTGCAGTTTAGCTACCTCGAGTGCGGCGGATTCGTTTCTACAATAATACATTCATCAGTAAAATTGTATTAGTGCCATGTGTCAGATAGCCTGCGCAGACTTAATCATTTCATTACATTTTCTTTAACGCTAGTCTGGCGAATTTTAAGATGCAGTAGGCATTTTCGTCTCTGTGATTGAGTATGCTAACCATATGGTGGTGCTATAGGTAACATTTTTTCCTCGTCTCGTATTTTCTAAGATAGTGATTACATTTCTCGATGGTAAAAATAAGTCGTTTAGTCGGAATAATTTGGAAAATTCACTTCAACGTTGCAAATTAGAACTTACGCAGTTTCTAAAAATCCAAAATCTACAAGAAAAAAAACTTTCAACAGTTTGGCATTTTTATTGGTCTCTATTTCGAACGACGTGTCCCTTTAAATCTGTGGAATTCGTGACTAAGGTTTACGCTAGCAAGAACTTGTGTGTGGCCGGGAGACCTAACACAGCGTTTGGTAATCGGGGTAGTAGTGTTCCTTAGCAAGCATACATGTTTATATCGGTTGTATATTATGAGTAACCGCTTATTGTTTCACGATTTGTTTTAAATAAAAAATCGGCATTTCATATTTCAATTCGTTTTATTGGACTATGGGACTGTCGTATACAGCGGGACACAAATAGCTTACGGTGCAGAATCTAAGCCAATCAAGGCACCTGCAATCGGCGTGACCCACACGGTGACATGTAAACCATTGGTAGGTCACTAAGGAAAGGACCTTGTTTGCCATAAGTAGAAAACACCAAGAAAGCCTCAGTCAAATACACTTTACTATCATAACGTAGTTTAATATCAAGGTATGTTACTGTGGGTAAATTATACGTTTCACAGCTACCATTCAACTGGGAAACATTTCGAACGAGTCGAAGCCTGCGCCGCCACTTGCATTTAATCGCTGATCAAAGTCCACCACCTTCAGGTTTCGCTTCTATAGCCTATTTGTTCTGCCGAGAGAGAAAAAAAAAGCTAAAAATCACTACCTCACGCTGACATAGGAGGCAAGCAGCTGCAGAGATCAATTGAGTCTTGGAAGTAAGTACATAATATAACAGTGTTTCTGAGTTGTTGTTTTTTTCAATTCGATGAAACCAATCACCTGGTGAATATTGTTAGACTGCTATAAAAAAATGTGTTGACAGCAGAGTTAGATTTTATAGTTTTAATATGTGTAATTTTAGTGTGTTTGTATGTGTGTAAGCCATGGTATTTGTCAAATACAAGAGAAGTACTCGTCAAAATCAATGACGCTTGCAGTGTTTATGTTTGAAAGACCATATCTGTGGATGGGTTTATATGCTTAATTTGGACGAAGTGACAACTTTGCATTTTCTCCTGGCGAATAAAGCAAAAAGACAAACACATTCCAACACATATACAGTTCAGATCAGAATTTAGACTTGCTTAAAAAGTTAAATAGTGGCTTGTAAGGCAAGTAGCTACAGATAACAAATTGGCTCGTTATTTTAATTTAATCTTAGAATATGTTTGTAAGCTCTCTGACTTTCTGGTCATTACTTGATTTTATCCAAAAGAGTTAGCCATTTGAGTTCCTTTTGGTTTCTCTTCTTTTGTCCTCCATCTTAGTCGTAGGGTGAACTTTTGACCCCTAAATCCCTGCCGCACTGATACTGTTAAGTGAGAAAGGTGGTGCACTGTTGGTAGGAAAACATGTATGACTGCCATAGAATTTACTCATGGGCACACTACTGTAGAATTTACTAATAGGCACGCCATTGTAGAGTTTACTTACAGGCCCACTATTGTAGAGTTTACTCATAGGCCCACTATTGTAGAGTTTACTTACAGGCCCACTATTGTAGAGTTTACTCATAGGCACACTATTGTAGAGTTTACTTACAGGCCCACTATTGTAGAGTTTACTCATAGGCACACTAAATTTACTACAAATGGAAGTAACTTCTATGCCCATCGATTAAGGTTGCTGGAAACTGGTAGGGTTGTAGAGGCTCAGATTCACAGTGATTGTGGCTCTGACTGACCCCATGGTGGCGCTATAGCAAGCGTACTTATACGTATGAGGAATAGCGAAAGTAGCATCAAGGGCCCATAATGTCCGCCATTAATTTTTTTCCAGCATTTAGAGTGGTTTGAATAAGCTTTAGTAATCATCTTCTCACAAACTGGAGATGAATATAAATTTAATTGTTTGTGCATATTCATACATATGAATTTAAATTATTATTATTTCTTTGAAAGAAACCTGACATTTCAAATCAGTAGATTGCTCCTCTGCAAGAGTTATACATTGTCCAGTCACATCTCAACAAACATGGAAATCGCGTACAGTCTAAAATGAAAATGGCAACTATGTGCTATGCCATTCTAATGTACTTCTGAGAAACCACAAATCACATTGCAGGATATGGTCTAAATTTGAAAAAATTATAATATGTAGGGAAAAAACATTACATCATTAGATGGTTAAATGACTAGCTTAGCAAATTGAGCTTATCACCATAAAAATAATATGGAGGTTTATTCTGGCCAACTTTTCAACTTCTACCTTTGCATACAGTTGTAGGCTGTACTTTTGTTCCAAAGTGTATACTGGAACCATATTGCGTTTGCTTTGATGTTTAAAAATAACAATAATTAGAATTTGGGCTCAAAGCAGTTCCTGCTGGAACCCTAATGTTTTGCTGTGATTTATTTTATTTAAAATGTGTGGTTGAAATTTTCCTGTCCATTCTTAATTCCCTCATGACACCAAAAAAAATACCTCCCATTACCTACAGGCACTTTCCTAATGATGTCGCCTCACTGAATGGATGCACGCTCAGCAGTAATACAAACATACACATTCTTGTGATGCGTCAACTATGTTAATCCAGTGTAATAGGATCATGGCCTTTGACAAACCGGTTCTGTACTTACCTTTTTGTATATCGTGACTATGTGGCCATGCATTATGATACAATGCAAAACACTGTGGACCTAATTCCTCTCAGAGAAACAAATTTAACTACCTAAACAAATTTCTCGATCAAATTTTGAAGGTTATATAATTGGTCTTAAAAGTATGAGTTCCTCATTCATTTAACTTTAACTTAACTTTAACTTTAACTTTAGCTGCTTGCTGCTATGTACTTTTATTGTATGTCTCTGGTTAGCCCAATATGTCTCTGATAGCTCATATAAGTGGCCTAGCTTGTGTCATAGTTTCCCATAAAAAGCACATATAAAAAGTTGAGTTGCTAATCGGTGACACGTGATTTTCACCTCGTTCATTGTCTTTGTGCGAAACTTATTTCCTTGAGTGGAAATGAAAGGGAAACCACAAGGAGGCTTCAATCACCCTCATCCCAACCAAGCACTGTCACCGCTGTCTGAGGGTTAGACAGGCAGGAGACTCAGTTAAACTCTCACTTCTGTCTAAGGGTTACTCAGGAGACTCTGTTAAACTCTCACTCCTGTCAGAGGGTCACGGAGCAGACTCAGTTAAACTCTCACTTCTGTCTGAGGGTTACACAGGAGAGTCTGTTAAACTCTCACTTCTGTCTGAGGGTTACACAGGAGACTCAGTTAAACTCTCACTCCTGTCTGAGGGTTACACTGGAGACTCAGTTAAACTCTCATTTCTGTCTGAGGGTTACACAGGAGACTCAGTTAAACTCTCACTCCTGTCTGAGGGTTACACTGGAGACTCAGTTAAACTCTCATTTCTGTCTGAGGGTTACACAGGAGAGTCTGTTAAACTCTCACTTCTGTCTGAGGGTTACACAGGAGACTCAGTTAAACTCTCATTTCTGTCTGAGGGTTACACAGGAGAGTCTGTTAAACTCTCACCGCTGTCTGAGGGTTACACAGGAGACTCAGTTAAACTCTCACTCCTGTCTGAGGTTCACACAGGAGACTCTGTTAAACTCTCACTCCTGTCTGAGGGTTACACAGGAGACTCAGTTAAACCCTCACTCCTGTCTGAGGGTTACACAGGAGACTCAGTTAAACCCTCACTCCTGTCTGAGGGTTACACAGGAGACTCTGTTAAAACCTCACTCCTGTCTGAGGGTCACACAGGAGACTCTGTTAAACTCTCATTCTTAGCCTCAATAGAAATGTCTCTGGTTTCAGATTGTGTGCCAAGCTTGAGACTAAGCTACACATAGTTGGTCCCATCATTCGGAATTACAAAAAAATATATAAAAAGGGAAACGCATAATTGAACCATTATAGCCCGGTGTTACATTGCTGTAGGTATTTTGCTTTTGTTGAAATGGTGCCGCTCACCAGAAAGTTCTGTTAACAAAGGACGTGGAAGTACCTCATGTGGTCAGCATTTAGGACCCTAATGGAAAAAAATTGTTATTTTAAAAAAACCTACGAGTAAAGTGAAGCTAATTAACCCTGCTTTAGAATTTCTTGGAGACGTTTGATTGGAAAATACAGGGCACTTGATGCTGGAGTGCTACTGGGGTGGATGAGATTTTATTATTTTATTTGTATTATTATTGTTGTTGTTATTATTCATTTATTTCATATTTAAAGCTACAGTTATACATGTCTAGGTAGGAGTACCTATCTAGGTAGGAGTTTATCTGACTATAAACTGGTAACAAAAACTAATTAAAATCCTATGATTAACAGTTGAAAATTAAATTTGAAAACACTTCCAGTATAACTACTTAAGATATTTTTGAAAATGTATATTGCATATACTAATAGAAAAGAAAAATATATTATATATTAATGACTACTTATAGATTGTAAAACCCGTATTTCTACGTAATTTTTGTCTGTTGTTTTCTGATGTATAAAATTATTTATTATTAACGAAATGTAAATCCATTTTCCAGTTCGAAATAACGATGTGGGGAGGGATGTGGGTAAAGTAGTTAAGACAGATTTAAGCAGTCTATAATGTCTAGTTAGTACCATCGCTTAAATATCAGTGTGATCTGTTAAATAGGAACTCTGCTTGGATAAATTATCCGAATTTAAATGGGGAGGATGAAAATAAACGGTATGTTGTATAACCGCAAGTCACTGTCACGTTTTATTTTATCCTTTTAAATGTGTCAACGTTTATTTGGATTTTGGAATAGCGTAAAAAAATAAATAGCCTAGTTCAGTTAAGTTACAGAAATCTTACGACGTTTCGTGTGACCAGGTCGCAAACAGAGAAAACTTAAAACTTGACACATTAAATCAAATCTATCACCGGTTTGATCAACGTTTAAAATAAGTTTTATAAACATTGACTGGAAACACTTTTAAAAGGGAGCTTGTTAAAACACAATGTTATGAATGTCTTTTTGTGTTTTACTTAAATGTACTTCTCTTTCCTCTTTAAAAGTTGTAAGTTTTTTTTTGTTTTTTTTTAAGATGTACAATTCGCACGATTTGTTTGATGCGCTGATTTGACTACGACACGTATTGCTTTTTAAAAGGCAAAATTAGCTCATTTTACATTTTTAAAGCAAAGCTATTTTGTTAGATCTATTTTTTCGATTATTTTTGCTGTCATCATTGGACTGTTAGCTCATCGAAAGACTGCTACAGTAAATGAGTTGAGGTGCCCTCAGCGCTTGGGGGAGGATTACTGGCGAGATAAACAAGCAGCCAGTCAGCGGTAGCGCGAGGAACATGGCGGTTGCACAGCTAGTTACCGTGCAGTTTCAGAAATCCGAAGGTCAGCGCCGGACGTAACATACGGAATTTAGGAGATAATTTTTACGGTACGTTTGATAAAAGATTTTATTCGGCTCCAACTTCATTTAATGGCAAATATAAATGATATTTTTGCAGTGCAGTTTGTATCAAGATCAACGACGGTTCAGACTGTCCTGTGGGGTTTCAGCGACGTTGCTGTACGCTAGCTAATATGCTAGCTTTGTTAACGTGTTTTAAGTGAATCTTGTTAATATTGGCAGACAAAGGCGCGTTGCATAGGAACATATGACCATAACCCACAGATTCGATTTGGAATTTGCTGGGTAATCTTCTATTACGTTAGTTACTGTGGTGTTTTCTGGGGTGCTAAGTGGCCGCAGAAGTTCGACTGGATTAACTGGCTATGCTCAATTTCTTACACAGCGTGATGAGCACCGCTTCTGCTGCGGTAACATCTCTGTACCACGCACCCGAGAGCGCTGAGTGAAACTAAAAGCACGTGATTCCATAACTGGCTGCATATAAACACAATTATATGTTTGTACATCAGAGAGAAACTCGTTTCGTGATGTAACCGAGTTCTGCTTGCTCGACTGTCTGTCGTAATTTTATATTTGATTTTCACTTTTAAAAACACGTTTAACATCTCGTTTCTATGGATCTGCTGTTATATAAACTCGTTGGGTTCTCCTAGTTTTTCGGTTACGATTATTCATTCATTTTACTTAGCTCTTGAACTACCAGACTGCTGGTTTCATCACGATGTGTTGTCTGCCTTGCATCTTTTAAGATTAATAGCGTGCTCTGATTCTTTTAAAACACGGCACTGAAGATTGTCGGCTATGGGTTTAAGCGTTTTATGAGTTTTACCAGTTGGTATTAGTTTTTTAATGCAGATCAATTTAAAATTGCTGAATTAATAGCAACATATGAATAAAATGTATTACTAGTATTTATTAATATTACCGCTACTATATCAATTATACGTCACAATGTAATTTCTATATCGTCGGAATGAGCAAGCTAATCATATTGCAACGACCGAACTGCGATACCCTTTTTTTGACCCCCCCAATTTCTTCATCAATATTTGAGGATGACGTCTCGCGAGGTATTTTTAAATTTAACATGACAGAAGTTGGGTCGGTGACAGACTGGTTGACTGTCCACTCGCTAGAGTTGCTAGGCGATGACGTTCCTGACGATGTCCTTAACCGTTCGAGGTTTCGGTTTGTTTCTGAAGATAGCTCCCGTCTTTTTTGTGTCTAATACAGACAGCATTTTGATGAAATACAAAAAATATTTACAACTTGTTTTTATTAATTTTTTTTTGAATATTAAGCTGGTGGTATTACTACGGTTTGCAACTAAACGGCAGTTGATATTTGAGTTTCGAAAGGCATTACTAGACGTAGACGTATTTAATGACGTAGAGGGCTGGTATGGTTATATTTTAGACTACGTTGACGCGCTGAAAATTGTGATATTAGTTTT
>JAOYSI010073815.1:29529-49971 GCA_025775065.1 Hiodon alosoides | reverse complement strand
CCTTTACTGCACGGGTCACCCACACGGTCCGACGGTACCAGTACCACCGCTCATTTAACAACCTTTACTGCACGGGTCGCCCATGCGGTCCTGGTCAACACCAACAAGACGCCTCAAACCTGCGACTATCCACGTGTGAACGGGTGCAACGGCCTTCTGCGTTGGCCTACTGATCTCAGCAGGCAGACAAAAAACGTACTGAAATATACATTATTTAATTAAGCAGCAATAATTAATATTCAAGACATGCCACGGTTCGTGGATATTAAATATTAAGGGGTGGCAGATGTAGTCCTGTGCCTGTTTATACACATCTCTAGCCAACCCAGAGAAGTAAACGCATATTTAAAGATTATGATCTTCTCAGAAAATAGCACTACAGCAATGATTTAGCCCGATGGGGTGGGCATTCAACGGGCAATGACTTTGATAACTTCCAAGAAAGGTAGGTATTAATCTTTCTCACAAGTCCTTAGTGCCAACAACTGAAACACTTCTAATTGTACGTGTGAAATCTTATGGAACATTTGGCCCTCCTAGTTGAACAAAATCTGGAAATAATGTTTAATTCTCCTCTGGCCCTACGCTCCGTTTAAAACAGTCTCACCCCCCTGCACGTCTGTCTCTATGTCCCCACTGTTTATGAGAAGGGAACGCAAGTGAACCACAGAATATAATAAATAAAAACATCCAGTCAGTGCCAGCAGTGAGTACCACGTTTTCCACCTTGAAACCCCACAGGTCTGGCCCCAGGGCTCTGCACTGTGAAGCCCAATGCAAGCTCCTGAAACTCGCACCGAGACGTCGCTGAACCTAAACGGACTTCACAGCTCCCTTACGCAACGCGCTCTTGACCCCACAAACTGCAAGGGAAGCCAGCAAAGGAAAGCCTATGACACAGCGATTGCGTAATCATCTTGCCGGCTGTACGGCCCTGGGGTTTCACAGACTACCGCAATTACAGACGCACACTAATTACCAGCGGACGACTTTCCATGTAACAAGTATATTTTTACATCGCTCCTTGTTGCGTCCTGGCAGGGAAAATCCACCAACGTGCCTGGGGCAGGAAGAGACGGGATAATAACACAGGTGAAGCCAGACACCCTTGAACGCAGCAGTGTGAACCAGCTGCAAAGGGTCAAAACTTGGTTGGTTTAAATATTAAAACAGGGGTGGGCAAATTAAACTTTGGGCCAAAACTGCAGCGGTGAAGTGTAGTGGTGTAGCTGTAGTTTTTGCTTTTGGCAAAGGGCTTCTTATACAACGGCAGCACATTAAAACAAGATTGAAAACCTGGTGGCTTTTGTGCTTTGTGGCACTTCCCATACCCATTTATCAGCGCCCTAGAGAACCCTAATGGGTATAAATGGGAATTGTAGTAGAGAGTTAAGAGTTTCATCCCACACAGAGTGGACACCAGCAAGGTAAATATTGGTTGTACCAGCCAGAGTTGCCTTGCTACAGATAAGGGGATTATGGGGGAGGAGTGGGCAAGTGTCACCAAATATTTAAAAACATTTTTTAAAAACATGCCATTTATATTGCAACAAAAAAATGTCATCTTCCAGAAAATCTCCAATGAAAGTTGGAAAATTTACCATAAGCTAAATGTAAGCCAACACTAAAAAATAAAAACGTCATGCCTCGATGAGGTAACCTTACTAGTCACTTAGTTAACTCAACGAGCTGAGGCACAAGAACAGATTTGTTAGCTAGTGGCTATTTTAACTTCACAGTTTGTAAGTTGTAAATTTGTAGACCACTCTGCTATTCAACAGGTTTGCGTCACCGTTTCACACCCCTGGTTCTACCAAGCAAATCTTCTGTCATTTTTGTGCTTTTTACCCCCTTTAAAACGATTGTGCCAGAGGCCGTGTGCCACAAAAAACTTTCTACGGAAAAACTGTCCTCGTAGCAGGTTACACAAAACACTTTGGGTCTGGAGTCTTATTTAACCAGCAAAACACACCTGTGTGCCACACAGCATAGAGAATCTGCAGCTTTCACCAGCTGACGCCAGGAGGATCCGGCCGTACGGCTCAGTGGGTGCACCGTTCAGCGAGGGGGCGACAGACGGCCGATCATCTGTTACAGACAGCTGGACCCGAATTACGAGCACCTGTCACTGCTGCGGGTGACATCACCGGCCCTGCCGAAAAAGGCTAAATCCGGCACATACTGATGTGACCTGAAGAACACCCATCTCCCTGAATCACGGCTGCTTCACCGTGCCTGTCACTCCAGTCTCCCGAAACTGCCTTTAGAGAACTGACCTGCTCTCTGTTTCAGCGCAAGCGGCTCGCTAAACGCTGACCCACAGTCAGGACTGGTTTTACCAGAGAGAAGGCATTACAACAATGAGTATGTGTGCTCAAGCGCTGACGGACATTCCCTGTTAATGCGTTCCTGTTTGTGAATGTCAGGTTACTTCTAATGTTTGCATGGGGCTGCATCAGAGCTAGTACTTGCCTGACTGGTGCCCATATTTTCAACGGTGTGTGTGTGCGTGTGTGTGTGTGTGTGTGTGACAGCGAGAGCTAGAGCAAATGTCTGTGTGTGGATCTGGCCTGTGTTTTTCTGAGTCCGTTTCAGAGTTTTGACCAGGGAGAGAGTGAGTCAGACAACACAGTTGTATCCTGGGAACCACCTCATGACTGACAGAGTCATGAAAACGGTCTGCAGAAACCCAAAACGGTCACAATCCACCGCAGTGCCTTTCTATAATGATAAGCCCCAACAAGATATAAGGGTATTGTAATGACACACTGAAGTGACAGCGGCTTTAGGGCTGTTGTGTGTGCCATTTCCATTGTGACGTCACCTCGGCTAGTCGATTTACACTCTGATGGTACCCTGCTTTCAATGCCAAATCGCAGGCAGAGGGAAATGGGGGGGGGCTCGGAGTGGCACGGGAGAGCCACAGGAAATGCACAACCAATATCTAAACTGGGCCGATCCCTAGCCTTCACTGAGCCAGCCAACGACGGCAGCATGTCCTCCGCTACGGCCAGTCAGGCCGGAGATAATCTCACTGTGGCAGTCTTTAGCCCCAACCCTAACACTCTGGCCATTCCCTGCCTGCACAAGTCGCAGGACGGAGACATCCAAGGGTGCACCCAGACTCAAAAGGAGGCCCTTGTCAGGCCCGACGAGAGAGAGTGCTGGGGGAAAAACAAATCTGGGCAGGGACTTTTTCCACTTCCCAAATCTGGAGATTTTCCAAACGCAGAGCATCTGCTCCGGGTGGGGGCGGGGCGCGGACCTTTTGAGGAGACTCGACGCCCCCACAGAGACACCGGAGTCGTGGCGTTAAGCGGGAACAACGTTTATCAACAAACAAAAGTTATTAGCTACTTAATTACACTGCGGAGCCAGGGGCGTGTGTTTGGGTATAATTAGCTGCGACATCGGCATGGCGCAGGAACTGAGCCACCCATGGGAAGTCATTAACCTCGGGGCAGACAGAGAAAGAAATACAAGTCACACTGAACTCATGGGGGAGAGAGCGTAACCTGCGTATGCGTTTGTGTGTGCGTGCGCGCGCACCTGTAAACATGTCTGAAACCACGTCTGACAGTTAGGTACTCAGTATTGTGATGGACACATTTTGATCACAGTACTGTGATGGATACAGAGCCTAACTAAAAGTTTCAGATTACAAAAAAACTAAACCAGATAACTCCTTCATGATCCCAGAGTAGGCTGTGGTTTTGTTTGGCTAACATCAGGGTTAAGACTCCAGATTAGAGGTGAGAGGGATAGAGAGAAATTGAAGGCAGAACAAAGCAAGTTTTTGTGGCACAGACCAGACCTTCCTGCAACCATCAGCACCGCAGCGAGCACTATGATTGCTTACTGGACAACAGTCTGATACTGGACACACGCACAGCTCTTGGAGGAAAAGATTTCAGTGTGCCTGTGCAGACGAGTGAGTGTGCCAGTGCCTGTGTGTAAGAGAGCCTGAACGATCCGGCTGGCATCTCCGTCTACACAAACAGAGAGAAAAAGCACCAGATTAACACCAGGAATGAAACCACATCAACGTCCGACTCCCACACAGATTTTTACACAAACCCTCAGCTCCATTTCTCCAAAATACTTAAACGTGTTGTCATTACAGCCTGCCCCAATGGGTCCCATGGATCATTCACAGGGGGTGTGTTACTGACAAACCCAGCAGCTGACTCAATCCCAGAGAAAGGCAAACTACTTCACAGAACACACTCAGTCACACCAACACAAAAAAATGTTCAACCACCAAACCAGTGTCACACCAGTGTGGATGTTTACATCTTCATATTGTGCTGAATAACCGGTGTCAAAACCAACTAAGGAAAGTGCTAAATTTGAGTTAGTTTCTTGGCATTCTGAATCAACTGATTTTCTGTATTCAGATACTAATCATTTGAAGTAATATACCTCTCTCGTAATAAGTTTAACAACGCCCATGCATTTAGTACTTCTGCTGTAGGCTGCAGACCTATTTTTAGCAACATCAGATTGGGTAAAACTCTTTCCTAATGGGAAGGACATCAGTCGTTCTGGACAGATAGGAGACACTATTTATAGCTGCCTGCTTTTGTGTCCGAGTTAAGCTGGTAGCAAGAGGCCTGTGCAGCCCCAACAGAGCTGAGGGCTAATAGGACCAGACACCTTCAGTGGGTGCAGCAGGCTCGGGTACGAGTTGCACCAAGGAAAGAAGATTCATGCACAATTAATCGCATGGGGAGCGCGGGGGAGACGTGATCTGGTGATGGAACCGGAGGGGTGACGGAAGGGGATACCGGATGGCGGAGAGGTGGCTCGGCGCCGGGCCTGACCATGGGGGAAAACGTGTGGATCGGTCTGAACCGCACTCCAACTCCAACATTCCCACAGACAAACTAAGCACACCTCGCACGCTGCCACAAGGAGACTCAGTGAAATGGAAAACAGATCAGCTTCCCAAGGATTAGTGTCACGAGTCATCAACTTCCACTACAAGCATGCTTTAAATACTACAGACCAGAAAGCCCGGACATCATAGCGTCACAAAGACGGACGAGGCCTACCTTGTTACCATGTCCATGGCGTGCTCCTCTTTTTTGACCAAAACCATGATATCAACACAAAGAGCAGGACACACGAGTCATTGCGACGGCCTCATTTGCTCTCAAGCCCTCAGGAATCCTGCCCCCTTTATTCCCGGATCTCTGGCACCGGCAGGGGACTGGCAGCCACCGCCCTCGCGTCTCCGCTGACGAGTTCCACCACGACACGCGTTAAATTATGGATGCCAAGGATGCGGGTTACTCGCAGGAACGCAAAAAAAAAAAAAAAAAAACGCTCCCCAAGCCACCGAGTAGATCAAGGAGGATGTCTCTGATCGGAGTGACCAGGTTCAGCCTTTTTAAGATCAGCACAGCTCCCTCTGGCTGTACAAAACCCACTCAAGAAAGGGAGAGGGAAGGAGAGAGAGAGACGTCCGGGCCTCTTGCTCTCACCAGGCCAGCACGGGCAAACTGGCACAAAGTTGCGTGTGCTCAGTGCCCCAGCTCGCCCAGTGAAGAGCGCTCAGGACCAGGCTGGGCAGCAGGATACGGCCAGCAGGAACCGCAGGTACCGCACGAACATCCGCCGGTGGTGGACGGTTCGCAACGTGGCTGCCGGCTGGGCTGCCACTCAGGGGAAGAAATCAAGGTCTCCCCGTGTCACATCTCGGCACCGGGAATACCGGACCTGACCATAAAGGAAACCAAACCACAGCAGGCAAAAAACCGACACAGAGCCGTCGCATAGACGACTTCCAGATCCGCAGGCCCAACCCCACCCTGGTCAGGAGAAGAAACTGTGCTCAGACAGACAACTTCTCTGCCGCCCCACAGAGAAGTTGACCAGACTAATGCATGTGTGCGTGTGAACTCTTTCTGCACAGCTACACATATCTCTGTCGTTGTAATTGTCTTTACTGATCAAATCATTAGCTAAATTAGAACTCTCCACTGTCAGGCCGCACACAAAGGGGCAATTGTCTGACCCAGATTATATCTCACAAGGCCGAGTTCACAGAAGAAGCGTTCCCACACTCCGTGTGACAGAACAGTGTGCAGAGGCGAAAAGGGCAAGGATTCAAACACGGCGCTGGATCGTAAGGGGTTAACTAGAAATAGGAAGTCTTGGCTTTTCACTTTTTTGCTGTGTGTGTGTGTGTGTGTGTAAGGCATCACAGCGGTTCTCAGGAGGCAGGACAGCCACTTCAGTGAGTGATCCAAGAGTAAGCCCAAACACAGTTTTCCCACTGTGGTGGAACACCAGTAAACCCTTGACAATTCCTCCTAACTTGTAAAAAGCATAATTGTTATGGAAGACCAATCAGAGTGTAGGTCTTTCTCTGCGAAAAATATATTAAAAGCCTTTTTTTTATTATAAAAAGGCACAACAATCCGTTGTATATTAACATTACATTTATATCTAGTTTCCAACTGCTTATTGCTTTAGATTATTTTGTGAGTGTATTTTTTGTCACTTGAGCGTGTTAAATATGCGGCTTAAACTCGAAACTAGACACTCGTAAATGCAACGACGTTAATTATGATTGAATGCAAGATGAGCAAGTAAGCAGGGTGCGACAACGTATTGAACATAATTAAAAAATAGTTCCAAGACTCTAGAACTAGAACTAGAAACCTTATCGCCCCATATTAACCACGTAGTTTACGAAAAACGACGCATTCACGACATTCGTGAAAGGAGGCGTAAGGGCATCACTATGTCGTTGATGGCGAAGACCGAAGAAAATATTTTCGCAAGAAATGTATACACTTACGTGCATTGGAGTAAAATAACAAGGATTAGACTACAGGAATTAGTTACCTGGGTTATTCGCAACAGCAGAAGGCAGGTGAATAACGTACTGATACTTTGAATATATAGAAGCTATCTCCCTTAAGTATATTTTTTGTGACACCACTACAGAGATGACAATATCGTCCCCTGGTACTTGAAGGAATTGCTCAAGTTTCGGATGAATACATTTTCGTACTCAGTGTTTAAGCAATTTCTAATCGTTTTATTATACAAGGAACATGTGTAGACAACGTGTAGCTTGTTATTTAGAGGTATATCACGATCGTATTCAATCAAAGGGCACTTAAAACAGAAGACCCCTTTAGTATGTGGTTTTCTCGTTTGAACCAATAAAACATAGATAATCTCTCCGCTTCCCCCTGAGACATACTAACGAGGAGACTTGAAGTGGCGAGACGGAACGTTTTTGTCAGTCTCAAACTCTGAAGGAATCGTAACACGGTATGAGTTGTAACCAATATAGCTCCAATATGGTTATCACGCTTCGTTGTACACTCCACGATTTATTTTAGCTTAAGACGCCTCTTTTTCGGTATTCCGTTACTATAAAATCGTCTCACAAACACTTGCCACATAATGACTGCAGAATACTCATCCCGAGACAAAAGGAGACGGATAAAAACGTGTGTACTTACATGTCTGCAACTGGGGTCGGTAGCCCGATATCAGCAACGGAAATTAAAAACAAAAATCTAATATTTGAGTTTGTGATCTGTCGACAAAATCAGAATAGCAATATTCGCGTCTCCTACAAAACAACTATCCACACGCTCTCCCGGCAGTGTCTTCGACCAGATTAACGATCTCGTTTTGCGAATGTCACTTTCTCCCGCTGCTGGTGAAGCCTAATACTGTGAGTTGTCTTTCTTGGAGGAGGGGTGTGGACACACCAACGAAATATAAAACTCGCCAATATCAATGCGAGTAGTCCACTTCTCGACGGCGTTTCGGAAAACGAAGGCAAACTAGGAGAGATACACACTCGGCAAGTACCGACGGAACAGAGAAGTCTCTGGTGCAGAACTGAGCACGTTCTGGCGCTTTCTTGCTTATCCCTTGCGATTTAATGTCTGGTCCGCGCTCTCAGCGATCCTTAGCGGGATTGTGTCCATGCCAGCACGCTCATACACAAACCGAGTTGCCGCAGTCGTCACAACGTCGAGTTTAGAAATGGATATGGTAGCCGTGTGTTTAGCGAGCTGGAGCATGGGTGGGAGGACTCTGAAAGATACTTAGTTTTTCGTCTCCTCTCTTTTGATGCGGAAAGGGAGCCACAATATCAAGTCACTCGCCAGTCAAGTCACTCGTATCAAGATAAAGTCTGGACGAAGTTAAACTATTAATGAATCTAATAGTTTTGAATTCTGTTGATTTAAAGTGTACCAAAATCGCTAAATACGTTCTGCGGTATAAATGGAAGCCTTTTCAATGCAATTGTACAAATATTCTACATATATGTTTTAATGTAGAGTTACATTATGCTAAATGAACCGGTGATTCAATGGTTAAAAATTGAAATTGTGGGTGGCCATCAAAGCATCACCCACACACACGCACACACTATTCAGAGGTTACAGCTTCTAGGTAGAAAAACGTGAAACTGAAGCATTTCAGTTAAATTTCATAGCCCCCCGTAGCCTGATATTAAATGTGTGCCGCCATACAGTTGACACAAAATAGGTTCATCAAGGTAAAGAAATGCTACAATGTTTAAATCACCCTCTCCCACATTCATTTGTCTCGAAAGGCTGTGATTTACCATTAGGTATACTTTGTTTTTAGATAGATGGTCAATGCTAAACAGAAGCCATGAGGGGCTAGTTATCTATGAATGCATTTTGAGTTTCTTTACTTTGTTGGCTGGGTTTAGTTACTCTAGACAAGAGCTTCAGCTAAACTATTAAAACTTCAAACATAGTGTAATGTTTTTTAATTTAATTCCTTCGGGAGCACAGAGCCTTACAGCCAAAGACAAGTTCAAATACATCCCATGAACAAGGAGCAGGAGCTGGTTTAATTGAAGACTAACTCCGCTTCACTGTAATTAGTACTTGGAGATAAACATAGAGTAACGAAAGATGGATAGAGGAAGAACAACAGAAAGGGAGCAGACATACTTGCCCATGGGCGCATCATGTGACAGGCTGCTAGAAAAAGAGACAATTAACGTCATGGCAACATCATCCATTTTATTTTTGTTCGGCTGAATTGAACCTTATCCTCGGTTTGCCAATGGTGATTAGTAGTTATAGTATGCTAAAGGCGTCTGAAAACTAAGTCCTATTCACCCTTCAAAAAGTAACCAATAAAACATGATCTTTAGAACACCTCTCACCTCCAAAAAAACCCCCCACCTGAAACAGAACCACAAATTCCTCTTCGCTAATATCAGGAGCGTGTCCGACTAAACAAGTCTCTTTTTCCTGGAGATAACGGTTGGCATGAAAGTCACGTGTGCTCAACATTGCTCACAACCGAGTCTCAGCATCCAGAACCATACATACTGCTTCCAGTAACCCGATTGTGGGTGAGATATTTTGGGCTGCTGGGAAAGGCCCCCTTTCTAGGAGAAGGAGGTATGTATGGGGTGGAGCAAATGTGTGGTGGCTTGCCTTAAGAGCAGTGATGCGTTCCTATCTTCCGCTCTTATTTTGATCAGACACAATGGACCGGTGATGATCATTTACGCAGTCACCACCCTTGTCACCCTGAGCCCGTACAGAAGCCTTTGAGTTGCAGTTCTTCACATTCTCCTTCCACTTTCTTTGTGTTGAAGCAACTCAGGGTAGGATGCTGGTCACATTGGCAAGGGAGTTCACAGGGAGATCGCGTGGTGATATCAGTAGACACAACATGCTAATTTCATTGCTGTTCTTCTCACTCCCCGTCTAACCTCTTCCGACATCCGTGTTGCACAGGAAGTTAAAGAATCGGGGGGGGGGGGCCTGTAGGAATGGAACTGATTTTTGGAGCAATGCGTGCTATGAGCGCGAGTTCACCTCCTGCGGGAGAGACAGGAATTTTAATTTCCAGCTCAGTAAATCCCTTCTCCTTCGAGGGGCATTGACGGCTCCGCAGGGAACAGTGGCAGTGTGTGACTGTCACAAAAGCCCGGCAAGACCCTAGCCGGCATGACAAAAAAACAAAAAGGAGCCTTCTCACAGGCCCGGACTGCTGGTTACCCCGGTAACCCAGCTGCCAAGGTGATGTAATGCGATAGGTGGGAGCTCTGGCTGGCGTTCCCCAGTGTGCTGAGGCAGAGGTCAATGGCTTCTCCATTCACTACTCTACCCAACGCTGCCATTTCCGATGATGTTTGTCGTCATTCACACCAAGTTATACTCAATTCTGGCTCACCGAGCCACGAAAAGATTATCTGTATTCATTCACCCAATTACCCAGCGCCGCCCCCTTCAATTTATTCTCAATGAACGTTTCTGACTTTTGAGAAAGTGCACTTCAGCAATTGTCCCTTTATGCAAATCGTAACGACCTTATTTCAGCATTGGTGATCTGATTTAACCGGAGAGCTGACAAGTCCTTTCTCCTCAATAACTCAAGTTTCTTGCATCACAGGATGCGCCTCATCCATTCAACTGTAAGAACAAAGTACTGTAGCAATCTGAATATGTAGCCAAATGTTAAAAATAAAATAAAAATGTATGAAAACCTGCATACAAAAAAAACAAAAAACAAACAAACAATTCTTCATGCCTGTCATTTTAAATTTACCAGGTGTATGAGGCAAGCTCTCTGCATATAGAATGTCGTTTGGCCCTGAAGCGGCGAGGCTAGTTTTAGCCTCCTCCCGTCATGCAACAGCCCCCTCAGTGTAAGCTCGGTCGTTCATTCAACAGCAACAGAGCCGGCGGCACTTGTTTCACTCCAGGCTGGGGCATGTTAGAGCAAGATATTAATATATTTATAAACGCATGACAAATACTGAGCACTGCCTCTCAGTCTGTCCATCTCTCTCTCTCTCTCTAAGACAATTTCCTGGCAGGAACAAGGGTGAGTGGGTGCTGGATTGAGGATGGAGAGAATAAAGACCAAGCCTTTGCATCCCCAAACTTTATCGCCACAAGTGTTCTGTAATAAAATATTTAGCCGGTCTTTACTCCGTTAACTAGAGTGATCCGGCCTACAGTCCTACTCTACCTTTCACATTACATACATTGTCTATGTTGTCCATAGTGGGCCATGGTTGAGACCAATTTACAAACGGCCCTCCGATTAAGTTTTCTTCCAGTCACCGTAGTCAGAAATGGACCAATCCCTGGAGTGCACGGAGGAAGCCCTACCACCTGCAACTCCATTGGCTGCGAAATGAGATATTGTGTGAAACCTTTGTTTTCTGCTTTTACAAAACTCCTCCTGTAACACATTGGGTCACACTCACACACAGACACGCGAGATGTTATCTCATGACCCATAATGAGCAATAGACGGCTCTTTCGAAATCCTAATGACGTCTCCTCTTGCTGTGGGGTAACGCACACAGCTTTTAAAATACCCTTAATTCTGGGCCATGGGATGGGTCGATCCTGGGAGAAAACGTCACCCTTCAGATCAGTGCTCTGCGTGGGACCCCTGCCAGGTTGAACTCACTCCCAGCTGTGGGGATGGGGCCCATATCCAGCTGTTTCCCCTTTAGCAGCCAGGCTCTGGTCAAGATGCTTCGCCGTCTGGCTCTGGTTAAATCAAACGGGGCAGGGTGGAGGATGTAGATGGAGCTACCTTCCTCCTCCGCCCCCGCAGAGAAAAGGACATCAAAACAGACTGGCCCTGCAACACCAGTTAGTGCACATTACATTCGCATTCACTAAAAATAAACGCGTGGAGATGAGTTAGTCCGGTTCTCAGATGGCCAGAGAACTCCGTTTGTCAGCAATTGCCCTCCAGGCTGATTGTCTCACTAAGCTACAGCCTCTCTGAGTCATTCCTGTTGAGTTGACGAACAGTAGCCATCCTTTGATCCAGCTGATTAACCAGCTTAACTGAGGGAAATAGGAGGGCAGAACAAGGCAGCCAAATATGTAGTCATAGGTGGTGATAATTAACAATAAATCTGATGGGGCCCGTTTGCTGAAAAGGAGATTTTCATATGCTTCAGGAAATCCTGGTTTCCATCCCACCTGTTCTGAGCACATCGGCTAGGCTGAGGAGCTCTGCTCCCCCCTCTCTTTTTCCTGCTTCTCGGGACACCACGTCCCCAGACACGCATTTACCTAAACGGTCCCGCATGGCACACAGAGACAGCACCGCGACTCGTCCCTGCCGCGGGGGGCTGTCCGAGAATTGTTTAAAAACAAGTGATAAAGAACGGTGCAGTAATGCTCACACGCACCAAACACTCAGAAGGGCTCCAAAGTTTCAGCTCTTTATTGCTCCCGTCACGACAACGCATCTAAGATTTGACCTCATTTTAGCTGCATCAGACTTTTTTCTTGACCAAATTTTAAAAATTTTGGGCCGTCGGATGACAGGTATGCAAAGCCCACATTCTTTAAAATATGTCGTAAACGTATAATACACTATATAACACAGTCTTCTCATAGAAACTAGCAAAACAATTACGATTCGTGATCAAACCCAATGGGACAAACCCACAGCGCCTGTTAGCTGCCAGTTGGGCTACCAAATGAAGACGCATAAAAGGTTAGTTAATGAGATTCAAGCGGCTGTCGCAAAAATACAGATATTTATGGCAAGCGAGCCCTTTATTTAAAGGCACAAAATAATAGCTTATCATTTTGTTTTGTGTGGAGAACTATCAGATGCCATCAGTGCGGTCGAGCCCTGCATAAAGTCACACAATTTTACAACAGTGCTCCTTTCTACACGATTCACCTCATCTTAACAATTGCTTGTAGTGAATGGGAGAGACTGTAACGGTTTTATTTTGGGGCAGTGAAGAAAACAAAACAAAAGAACTGTAGGTGGCGATTTGGGGAAAGCTGAACGGCGGTCTCAGAGTAGCGTCTGAAAAACCTGCGACGTGTGCTTGGGGAAACGGTGCCTGAAAACCACACTGTGGGTGCACTGTTCAGAGAACCCCCCTGCTCCAAAAACCCTGGTCGCGGTTTAGGAACACTGCAGTCACAAGCCATTGGCACAGTATAATTCCACCATCTGCTGTAGGCCGTCCCTGGCAATGAGACATGAGAGGGAGGGAAGGAGAGAGGGAGGGAGGGTGAGGCAGAGAAAGAGACATGCAATGGGCAGGACATCTCTATTTAATAGTAAGGTTGCCCAGGTCCCTGGGATCCGGTTACTCATCCTTAAAAAAAATAAAATAATAATTTTTAATCAGGGAGAATCAGAGCTCTGGCCAGAGGCTAGGAAAAATACAAAAGAAGTATAAACGCAAACATCTAAAGGGAACATTAGAATGTCCTTTTACTGTATGACATAACATGGACATTCTCCAGGGACGGTACAATGGTCCTAAACCCTGCCCCCAAAAATCCCCAACCCTGGGACCGGGTGATTAGGTCTGTGTTAACATTGATGGCTGACAATAAAGCCGGTGGCTTTGTTAAAGACGATTCGCTTTCAAGTGTAACTATTGTGATAGGTGTGAGTGAACTGCACCCGAAACGATGGCGAAACAATGGCCGTCTTGACCATCAGTGATCAACAAGTGACTCTAAAGCAAAGAAAGAAGCAGCTCAAAGGAAATCGCCCTTTACACTCCCCATGTCTCACCCCAGAATGAATATCCAAAGGCAAAATGATTACAAACGCAAGCATGACGGACTGCTTAATTTAGTATATACACACACATATATATAGTGACAATCCGTCACCACTCGAATTCCAACCATCTCTATGTACTGCTGATATAGGTTCCAGGAGGCCTGGAGATTTAACCAGGCAGACCACATCATCTAACTCACTCACTCACCCTTTCCACTCCACAGAATCCTGGCATTGGACATCATGGACCCTGCCTCCCACTGCAAGAATGAAGCCATCCTGGGGAACTGCATGCGTTTCTAAAGGAATGTCGTTTATGAGTGCCTTCTGAATCATATTTAAGAAGGAATTTATTTAGTGTTACATCATTAATAATAAATGTTGGTTTGGGCAATTAATCAAAGTGGTCAGAAAAAGTACGATGTGGTCAGATGTGTATAAACGGAACAGCCACATATGACATGGCTTAACTGCCAAATTTCAAAATAATATTCCAGTTCAGTCACACTGGAATATCGATTCAGTCAGCCTTCAATTGCCGGGTGTCATTGGGCCACTGTGCTCTGGGAATACTCACTATTTTAGTGACCCACAGGTTCACCCCTCCCCCTCCTGACAGGATCTCTCCTCAGCCACCCCCGAGTACAGAGACCGAGTCTCGCTCTGCCATTAGCACAGAGCGCCTGCAGGGGTAGCTTGCTCATGTCCCCAGCCCATGGACGCAGGCCAGGTCCAGCGGTAATTAAATGCCACCAGAGGGCCTTCTTATTGAGGCCTCCTGCTGACACGGACGAGGGTCGAGGGTGTCCGTTACACTGATGTGGAGAGAGGGGGAGACGAGGCTGAACTGAGACTGAGAGAGGGGATAACTCACAGCCAGACACATCCACTGGTTCATAAACAAGCCAAATGCAATCAGCCAGGAGAATTTCTCTTATCAGCTTTTACATTGATCTGGTTTTCTCCCGTCAAAACCTCACAGTAGTTAGAGAAGGTTTAAATAAAAACATTTTTTAAAACGGTATCGGGTTCGAGAAGAAGAAAAAAAAATAAAAAATCAATGCCATCATTGCCCCGGAGACGCCCTGGAGTATCTGTAGCTAGCTGGGTTCACCATTGCAGTAGGAGTAGCTCATCGTTTGTAATGATTTCCGTCCAACGATTCCCTACAGTTCCTACTGCAGCACATGACCTTTTGAAACGGCCAAAATTAGCTCCATGTTGCTGAAGACTGTAAACAAGGAAAGCACACAAAGGGATTATTGGAATTTTAGCATTTCCTGCTTCTGACTTGAAGCCCAGTATTTCCATTATATTTCTACTGACTTCTGTTGGCTGGTAGTAAGACTCCTATGCCCCCGTTTATAGTTCCTCAAACTGTGCCGCAAACAGGGAAGGAAACAGCCAGCGCTGATACAGTGTACTCAGCTATCGCGGACTCACAAATGATGGACTTCCTGACTGGGCTATCTCCCCTTCTCTCTTATTTGACTAGCTGTCTTAAAGCAACAGGAACCTAGCCACGTGGGAGTGGCCCAAAGTTCTCAGAGATCCATTATATTGATCTTATCCGAAGCCAAAAGTTTTTAAAAAAGGAATGGAGATGGGTTGATACTCACAGGATCACATCGCACCGTATTCCCCTGCATGGGGCAGACAACAGAGCAAAAAACAAAAGCTCAGTGTGTTTCTACACTTCGGGGTAATGGTATATTTACACAGCACGTCCTGCATAGCGTTAACCCTCTGTTCCTGCACAGTCATCACCCTTTTACACGCCTACAGCGCTCTGAATCTGGACAATTAAATTGGATTGATTTCCCTTCACAGACAAACCGCATACACAGATAAAGAATGGCAGAAGAACACAGTAAACTGAAAGGAATGCTGTTTTTTTTTGTTTTTGTTTTTTTAATGATAGCATGTGACATTCTTTTGTTTCCAGTCATGTGAATGTAAAAGTAAGGGAAAAACAAACATATAAACTATATAAACCTGAGGACAACATTACAATTAAATAATTAACTATAGCAGTGAGAGAGCAAATGATAGCACTCTAGAGACCACTCTGTGTGCACCCCACAACCACATATTCAGCGGCTGGTGAAACTGCGTCCCCCTCCCAACAATAACAGGATTTCTCTCTCTGCGATATCTGCTCAGGGCATGTCCAACCCCTTCAGTGTCAGCGCATTTGCAACCCCCCGTAAACGGTGTTTACTCTCCCACATTCCTCGTGGTCTCTCGCCCAGGGGTCTCTCAGCACCCAGGGGTCTCTCAGCACCCTGGGGTCTTTGGTGAAATCTCAGACTTCTCCGAGGCACCACAGGGCAGCAGGCGGGATTAGCAGAGGCAAACTACGTTTGTCGTTTTTCTCTGAGACAGGCTCACTTTAGTACGAGGGGGTACTAAAGTGTGTGGGGGAGGCAATTCCCCCAATTCTCTCACATCGCACGTTTCGCTCGGCTGCTCTCAGACCGATTTCCTCTGTGATTCTAGGTCCCAGATCAAGAGTCCACCAGCGCCAGGTCGTCTCAGTTCCGATCTCTCTCTCCCCCTGTTATTTATAACAAACACGCAGATTCTTGCTAGGCCTGCTAATGACAGCTAACAGCCGTGGGGCCAAAGAGCAGCTCATGTTCTTCGGTGATTTTCTGCTGAAAGACAGAAGTGTTGTCGTGAGAATTCAATAGCGTTTCCAAGTGAACATTTGTCCTTCTCAAATATTTCAATGTACTGTCCAGTAAACATGATCGGACCTACAGTTTGAGTGTTTGTTTATTTATTTATTTAATTTATTTTTTAATTTATTTAATTAATGGAAACTAATATAGCCTACCATCTACGCCAGAGCAGCTCGTTAACTGAAATACAGGAACAGGCGAAATACAGGAACTTAACTCTCCCAGTAGCGGTTAGCTGCATGTACAAAAGGCAACGACCTTCATGAGGTTTTGAAAAAATGTGAATACAGAATGAAATATTATAAACGAGAACATAAATACTGAATACAAAGAAACAAATGCATTTGGGTATTTCGGAAGTAATAAATTCAAACATAAGAATGATAGAACAAGCTTTTCCTTGTCAAGCAGCGCCGACCAGTGGATAAATAGGTGGCCATGTCCAAATAATTTAAAAGTGCGCGTGGAAAGATAAATAGTTTACAACCTGGTATAAATGATGCAACGTAACGCTAACTTATCCTCGAGTAATTTTCTAGTATAAAAAATAAGTAGGAGTTCGTACATTTTTGCTGAAGAAATCCTGTTTTGTGGCTTATTATCTATACATTTTCTTATTTTTCTGCCATTAAAACGCGTCTAAACGGTTCCGCTACAATACAGCAATATGAACAAGCCAAACAAATGCGCCAGTTTATTTAGGATAAAGGCGACAAATAAATAATTTATCAAAATTAAGCTTTACATCAACAACATCTGCCATTTAAACTGATTTTTAGCATGGGTAAATACGCACACGCACACACACTTGCTTGATTTTGGGTTAGTGCACAAGTGTGTGTTGTTACCCCTGGTTACCACAAGGCACACTACTGCTCTGAAATTGAATCCAAAAATAATAATATTCTTTCCAGAGTCCATAGGTTGTCTTCCTGACCATCTCCTCTCCTTGCATTGAATTTAAATGGACTTTAAAGAACAAAAATAATTTAAATCAATTATCAATCGAGTAAATCAGGCAGAACCCCTTAATAGGCGTATTAAATATATAAAACCACTGTTATATTTATTATAAACTCTGAAATATTTATTACGCCTCTTACACCACCTCCTCGCGTTGTAATATGCCTAGTAAGGAAGAGTCCTCAAGATAACCCGATGTTTGCACTTATATGAATAATTCGGCAAGAACCGTCATTCATGTTTACAGCGGTGGGACTGGAACATTACCACATGAGATCCCCCACATCGAAACTTTAATAACCCTAAATGTAAGAAGACGAGACAGCAGCTGCTGCGCTCCCAGAGGCAACAACCAGAACCACACTTGAACTTCATAGTACAACGTTATGTACTCCGATACCCTCTGTGCCATTCTAACATATACGTTTATTAAAAAGGCTCCACGTGCATGTGAATCCATTCCTGGTGCTGAAAGTTGCATTTGAAAATCACCTTTTTTCAAGGTTACTGGAAGCGCTCCTCAGAGTAACAGAGGAAATTGTAAAGGAGGGGTGCCTTTGATCCGTCTACGCCCTAACCCATTGCCCACCCACCCTTTTCCAGGAACCAGGGTAAGAAAATCAGTGACATGGAAAAAATAACCTCACGGTTCCCACATAATTAATTTTACCACAAAGAAAACCTACGGATAAGAACAAAACTGGCGAGTGGAGTGCCAGAGGTTGTGAGGGATGGTGCTGGTCAGATTAAGACCCCTCACTGGGAAACAAAGTTAGGCTTTCTGGTCAACAAATACACCCTGAAGTAATCTGAAAGTTCACAAGGAGGCGTGCAAGGCGTGTGTGTTGCCATGAAGGCGGTGTGTCACCGTTTTAAAATGTCACAATGTTATCTCCCCAAACATTCTGTTACAACGAATGAATGGAGCATACAAGAAAGAGGTGGGAGGAGGATCCAGTGGTTTTATTGGGATTCTAAAAGGAGCACAACGAACCCTAATTGAGTCAGCCTTCGCTCTCAGGGACCGGCAATCCCTCTGGACCTCACTGCAGCAGGGAACAATGAGCCAAACTTTGTTCAAAGGACTGGAATAATTAGCACCTTGTGTATGTGGGAGTCCCTTCTTAGAATGAATAGGAGTAATAATCTGTTGAAAAAGAAATGAAAACCACATAGACGCAAGTAAAGGGATCATTTAGACCCGTTAGTGGACTCCAGCTGTGATCATTTAGCCTGATTCAAGGTTCAGATTGTGATAACCCCAAACCTGGGGTTGGCAGCAAGAACCCTGAATGAACCTCCCACTAAGCACTGAAGCTGCGAAACTAAGCTCCTTCACCGTTTGGTTCACTCTGCATGCATCTGCCATTATGTCCTTTTTCAGGAGTTCTTTCGACTGCCTCTGCGGTCGGGGAATTATTATTTTTTTGGCATTGGGTTTCTTGATTCCCTCGGTTTAGACAAATTCTGTTTGCAACCCCGTTTTAAAAAATTCGGTATTTAATTGATTGGTCCTCTCCTTCACATACACAGTTAGTTCTGATGCTACTGCATTTTATTTAAAGGAAACGGGTCATCATGTGGAAGCTGGAATGTTCTGTCAGTTGACATTATCATAATAATATTATAACAGGTGCATGAGGTGTGTGCTTTGAAAGGGAACACGTTTCCATCTCTCGGCCGCTCTGCGGTTCTAAGTGCTATGCCTTACTTTACGTTCATCAGTCAAAGCTGTTCCATGTTCCCCATAACAACACCCCAATGTCCAACAGGTCCACATCTACAGAAAAACCTCAATACTGCAGCCTGAATGCCATTAAAGCCACACACCACCAGCCCCCTCAAGGTTGCAGCTTTTCAAATGGGAGGAAGGAGAATTTTGGAGGGTTCAATACCCTTGGCCTGTAGCCCAACGCTCTCCCCCTGTTCCATACAAAAACTCAGTGCATCTGTACTAATAAACACTTCCCCCTTTTCCCTTCTGATAGTCATCCTTTTATCTCCTGCTCACAATGGAGTCTTTCCTGCCAACTTTCCTTAAGCTCTGTGTGTGTGACAGGGAGAAGGAAAGAAGTAGTGGTCCAAATGACCACTAAAAACAAAACAAGTGGAAATAAATAAAAACCACTGCATGCGCACACTCACCGAGGCGTTTATATTCCCTTTCAGGGATGGTCAGCCGTATTTCTGAACAGAGGTGAATCATAAGTCGGGAAAAAAAAAAAAAACAAAGGGCAAAAAGTCGGTCGCCGTTTACAGCCAAGAGGCAGGAGCACCAGGCTCTGAATGCCCAGGGCAAATGTTCACAGAGAAAGAGGGCACGGTCACGTGCGTTCCACTCCACTCCTCCTCCGAACCTACTGATCACTGTCAGGGGTGAATGCACAGAGGTCTCCTGTCAGCAAGTTCATCTTATTTATACAGCTGGAAGGTCACTGACGTAATCAAGGTCAAGTGAGTGCCTCCCTAAAGGGTACAATAGCAGACTCACTTCAGCAACACAACCAGGCAATCTTCCTGGTCTGAAGTCCAGTTTCGCCCCCTCCCCCGGGTGGCCCAGTTGGCCAAGGCACTTATTCAAGCATAGGCTGATCCATATGAGCGCCATTTCAATGCAATTCGCTGGTTGTGACTGTGAGAGCACAGCGGCAGCGCACAATTGGGTTAAATCTCTTGTGCCGGCTGTCCAGCTCGCGGAGTGTAGAATCATTGGCGTCTCGAAAGACGACTGGATTGGAGGAGGCTCTTCACCCTCCCCGTGCAAAACGGTAGGAATAGGTACATTGGCTCAATTGGAAATTTCAAATTGGGGAGAAATCACGAAAAAAAAAAAATTGGATACTCCAAGTTCAGTTGCCCAGCAACGACCTCATACTTCTGCCTCAAGCACGCAGTTTTAATGAGAATGTGAGTTGGCGTTGCTTTTTTTTTTTTTTAACCTCACCCATTACTTCAAACAAGCAGGCAAGTTGTCGTTCATGCCTATTGGGTGCTGGAGCCACACACCAAACCAACATAGATTTTTAAGTTTTATATATAAAAAAAATAAAAAAAAGAATAAGTTTTATTCCATTATTGGCCAAACCTTACAGTAATGGCCCTCAAGATGAAAGCTGACATGCTCCAATATGCAATTGTGGGTTGGACACACCTGTCAAATTGTTTGTTAACGTATTAACCAGGTCATGTAAAATCTTCACACAATTCTGTAACTTATTGTTATTGTTCTGGGGGGGGGGGGCGGGGT
>JAOYSI010073815.1:9384-22046 GCA_025775065.1 Hiodon alosoides | reverse complement strand
GGAGTCCCGGAGTCCCGGAGTCCCGGAGTCCCGGAGTCCCGGAGTCCCGGAGTCCCGGAGTCCCGGAGTCCCGGAGTCCCTCGGTAAATGAGTCTGTATACGAAGTTGAGACCCGACACTGAATTGAAGGGGAGTGAGACCTATATAGAGGAGGTGATTAATGTAATGATGGGTGACAGGTGTGGGTGATCAGTACTCCGGAGAGTGAGAGAGTTGAGTGGAATTGGTAGGTGGGTCCGAAGGATCCGTGACACATAAGGTGCTAAGATAAAGAAAAACAGGGAGAGCAACTGCGTCCAGGAATCAGGCAATCCTTGTTAAAATATTTCACATTCCAGCAGTAAGTTTTACATTCCAGAAATGTGACGTTGGATTATCACTCACATTCTTGCCATGCCTGACATCACCCAAATATAATTAAGTTCTGAATTGAGAGCACAAACATTTTGACAAAGAACAAATCATTTTATCTATGTTCACATTCAGCATTTTAATTGCGTGACCAGGTTCTCGAGTCAGTCGTCACTCAAATGCGCTCGTTAGGCCTTGTGCTGCCAAACCTAATGAAACATGCGCTGAATAGTGTATCCTACAGGAGGGCCACAGCGTTTATTGGAAGATGTTGGATGCCATGTATTTTTGTTATGTCACCAAATGAAGAGGAAGGTGAACTGGAACACCTTCTTCTTCGGAGACAGATAAACATTGTTGGAGAGCTTTGGAAATTACTCAGGTCTGCTCTGCCAGTGAGGGGTGACTGGAGTGGTCCAAGATTGGTCACTCCGACGGCCAGGTCTAAGGTCCACTGCTCTGCCAGTGATGGGTGACCGGTCCAAGATTGGTCACTCCGACTGCCAGGTTAACGAACCAGACAGGGCAACTGTTGCACATGGCGGACTGCTTGGTTTTTCCTGGTCAACGTAGAGATGGGGACCGACCATCGACATCTCTGAACAGCATGATTTTCCCTCGCTAGACCGCTGATAGATGTGGCTGTGTGTTATCTTCACATGGAAGAAACAGACATGGCGGGTGACAAGAAAGTATGTTATATAATCCCGGTCCACCTCTAAAGGGGATTATTGTAATGGTTTGCCTTCGAAGAACCCTGGGGATCTTTCCTCCCTCTTCCTTTAGATTTTGCTATATGAAATCCCCCCCCCCCCATACACAGTGTTACAGATGCACCCCTATAAAAAAGAAAGGTCTCTTTTTCATTGCTCCTATTGCTTTCCCTCTGACTCAAATGTATCTGATTCATCTGAAGTCTGATTATTATTATTTCCTGACGGAGTGCATGTAGGAGTGCATTGAACAGTCGGCTCTCCTCAGGCAAACACGGCAGGAATCCTTTGGCTGAACTCTGAAGAATGTTGGGCAAGCAGGTGGAGCGACGTAGCCTGAAGCCCAGCCAGGTGATCAGCTGGGATCCGAGGAGACGAGGGCAGACGTGGGAATGCAGGGCCCAGGGCAGCCGTCAGACTGGTTTAACAGCATTGCTCCCCCGAGAAAGATCTTCTCCAGCTTACACCGAGCACTCCTTGCAGGAAGTGAAAGACGTCTCTCCTGGCGATGAGTCACAGCGCTACACTGAGCGTTGCAAGGACCATTAAGCCTGTAGAATATTTAACAGGGTTTTGGAAATAAAGAAATCCGATAATGATTACTCTGGTGGGAGGATGTTGGTGCTTGTACCCTTCTCCGTACTTCCATTAATCATACACTAAAGGGGCCCGGGCTTCTGCTGCGGTTGGTCTCTGAACCTTGTGTGTCTAAACGTGGTATTATGGTTGTCCCCCACTTCTTTGTCGGGGGGTTAGGGCATTAAGAACGTGAACTGAGAATGCAATACACTTAAACAGGTATCAAAAGCCAGCCTATATCAGGAAGGAGTAGTTATTAACTTACTTATTAGTTATTAACTTAGAAATATAAAATATCAAACACGGCCCTTTATCTGTGTGTCCATGGATGCCAGTTGCGGGAGAATTTAAAATCTGTGTGAAGTGAAGCTCGTTGGCCTATCCAATAAATCAGGAATGAGTTTCTAAGTGGGTGAAGGAAAAAATTTGATCCTAACACAGCAAAATTGAAGCGTGTGAGGGAGGGAGATTGCAGGAACGATCTGAGCGCAGGTAACACAGCAGGAGAAGCCGAATTATTAGACCAAATCCACTCGCTTGCTGTATGGTATCATGGTGTAAAAAGTCTCACTTTGGGTTAAAGGTAATTGACAAATTATCACCTGCCGGATTCTGTCCACTGGGCTGCAAATTATATAGATAGATAGATAGATAGATAGGTACTTTATTTATCCCCATGGGTGGCGCTGCATCAGTAAATGACACAATAACCCAAAACCAAATAAATAAATCACACAACAAGCCGTACATACGGTAGGGTTAAACACAGGGAAATGTAGAAGTGCAAAGGTTATGTGCAAAAAACAGTGTAGAGCAGGTAGTAAGGTTCCAAATGTTATTAAACTATTATTATGTTATTAAACCGTGTTCTGGCTCACAGTGAGGCGTTGTAATGGCTGATGGCAGGAAGGACTTCTGATATGCTTTCTGTCATTCACTTAAATCTACCTGTCAATGCTTTAAATACAGTAGAAACACTCACACCTTGACCCCATTTAATCAGCACCATAGGCTCCTCTACAAATCTAAGCCATGAGGGTTCGGTTAATGATAGAATGGCAGTCTACAGGACGTGAACGACTAACTTTTAAAATTGATTAACACCTGAATAGTTAGCCCTTGCCTTCTCCTGAGCTCAAACTCCACCTGTAACTCTGGACAGACTCTCCGACAAACTAAAAGGAGGGATGGCAGTCGTAGTGTACCCATTTACAATTGTAAACATGGCAACCGTGGAGCCGGAGATGACACTGATATTAAGTATAACGGCATGCTGCTCCACGCGCCTTGGCTGTGGCTGAGAATAAACACTAGTAGGTTTTGACAGAAGAAGCGTGTGATTAATTGTTCCACGAACAGGGTCCGCAGTACCCCACAGTACAGGATAAAACATTCCCTCGTTATCTACATTACCTATGGCGGAAGTTGACCCATGTTGACAGCACACTGAACACTCCGGAGGGTTTATCTTAAATCTAACAAATGCAATAGGCAAAAAGACACGTCAAGCATGTAAAATGTGTCCCATTTCATTGGCTATCGCCGTAACCTTTCAAAAGCCCGCTCCCAGACTCCACTTTAATGCTTGTTTTCAGGTCAGGGGATTTTCACTGGTTTTTCAATTCTGTTGTTAATTCTTTTCTGATAGAGTGATTTATTATACTCAAATTCATATACCACCTGTTTTAAAATCACTCCTATTAGAACAAAATGAATACATAGAGGCCCATTCCAGAAGCACAGGATCTGGAAACACTGGTATAATAGTTTTACAAGATTACCAAGGGTTTAGGGTTAAGAGTATTGGGGAAATAGTGCATCTTGATCATTAGGGAGACTTTCAATAAATGCAGATTGCCAAGATAACTCAGGCAAAATAATTTCACAATTTGAGATTATATTTTTAGGGTCAGGGAAAGATTTTTGCAAGATTTATTGTGTGACCATTTTATATCTGGCCCTAGCTAACGGTGTTGATAAATACTTGATAAAATGTCTTGTACATCCATGTCAGAGGACAAGTAAAACATTCAGAAAACTATATCTTTGGCTCAGGTAACTCTCTCCCCTCCTAGAGTTACTACCTTTTCCTTGGTTCCTGAAGCAGTTCAGGGCGTTCAGTCTGTAATGACTCATTAATGAGACCGAGAGACATCGCAGGGAGACCCTGTAGGCCATCAGGACGAGCTGGAAAGAGCTCGGTGCTATGGCTTTCATTATCCCCAAACGAAACTGGATCCTGCTCGCTTTTCTCCGCACGGGGAACTGAGCACCTCTCAAGCTCTACAGAGACTTTGTGGAAAGTAGATGAAGTGTCAAGCAAGTCTGTTGTGTTGGGCCTATTGTTGTTGTTGTTGAGTTATTTTATCGGCCACCAACCTTGTGCAAATTTTCCTCAAGGAACACCTCGATTGCCCACAATTTTATTTTTCTTTAAGCCGCACTTTAAGACACATGACAACCAGTGTGATGTCATTTTCAGAAAATGATTGACTTTTGGCTGGCAGAACTTAAAATACGATCTCAGGGCTATATGTTGTTTTGAAATTTTTTTCTCAAGATCCTTAGATCAAGGAGGGCTTTAAAAATCATTATCTTCAGCGCAATCTGGGGAGAGACACTTTGTTCCGGTACTACAACTACCAGCAAGTAACTTTATCCTTTTTTTTTTTTTTTTTGCAAGGTGCCTCTTTCCCATAACAGTCTCTCTCTAGCCAGTGCACCAAGGACCCCAAGGGCAAAAGGCAGGGGGTCACGAATGCAGGGTCAAGGTGGAGGTGTGCCCGAGCTAGACTTTCAGGTAAAAAAGGACCGGTAGGTAAATAATATTTGCGCAATGCTTGCTGAAGGCTTCCTCTGAGAAACACGCAGGAAATTGCCTGGCTGACAACGTTTAAAGATAAAAGCCCCGCCCGCTTTATAACATCCAGAGAGGGTGCAGGATTATCCTCGTGCTCAACATTCCTGCATTCCCGCACCTTTCATCAGCTGGGCAGTGGTGGGGCCCGGAAAGGGAGAGGGCAGGCTTAGACCCAGAGGGTCAGGGGGAAAGTCTTTCCCGGTAATCCGACTAAGTCCGCTTCAGTTCTCAGACACGACCTGTAATATACACTGTGGGTACCCATGTTACGGAAACTCTAGGGCTGTGGTTTCCAATGTCAGGGGGCAGGAATAGGAATACGTGTGGTTATGCGGGGAGAAAGAATGGAAAACGGGAATGTTCTCCGACATAAACCGCATTGTATTCACCACAGCATTACGTATCGTACCGTGTAGGTGGCATCACTGTCGTTAAAAGCACGTTCGCAATGGTCAACTCGCGCGTCGGTTCATCTGAGGTCAGAACAGTCAGGTTGCACATTGTTTTCATCTGACGATGAAGTGGGAGAATATTACAGGCTCTTTGTCAAGTACTTGAGTAAATTTATTTTGCACGGACTGGTACCAAATACAAAAAAGTGGAAGAAAAATAATGCTACGTTTCAGAACCGTCCGAAGGGAGAAATGTTCGTGAGAAATTATCTACCGTTTTACTGACATATCACCTGTATTACTGACATCTCGCTAAAGGCGTTATGTGTGTCTGGGTCCTGTTTAAGGAGTATATTATGAGTGGGTGGCTTGCTGTCTTATTCTATCAAGTTAATCTTTGCCCTTAAAAAGCGACAATATCGTGATACAAAAAACACAATTTTACCCCCACAAAAAAAAAAAAAAAAAAAAAAAAAACTTTTTTGGTCATTTCCAGAGCAGGCTTCTGTCAAGATAAATATTACTAGAATATGAAACATTTTCTTTTCAGAATGTATTGACAAGTTTCTAAAACGGACACACCATTAGTTAAAAATGAACAGACTTTATAACCGAAGCTGTTAAATGGCAGTTTTGGGATTACTTCTGGTAACGTAATAGCGGAGTAATAAGTTGAACATTGATATAGGTAGAATAAACACACCTTCAAATCGAAACTTCCCAAATCGCCTTTGTATCGTTTTGACTTTGCCTTATGAGAAGAAATTGTGTTCAAAATGAAAAAAAAAAAATTTTGCAATAAGTGTAATTGTTAAATAATGAGTAGGTGTATAGGCACTAAGAGTTTTTTCTTTATTCTAAAACTGTTTTAAACCCGTCGCTATTTAGTTGTGTTCCAACCGTTGAATTAATCAATGATTCAAACGGTTGTTAAAAATAGCTTGATGTCTCATAGCTTACAAATTATGTCATCGCTATTGTTAAAATAAAACTGGCTATATGACTCAGTCATGATTTTCTTTTATTCCACCTGTTCCAGGCCTTATTATTTCAAAAGCAACGCTGACATTCCAAGTGATGTCACGCGCTGCTCCAACCCCGCCTTCTAGCAAAATCTAGTACACGTCATTGACGTTGAAATAGATTAGCCCTGCCCCTCTCGAGGAGAAGGGAGTCTAATCAGTTTCCATAACACTAGCGTTATTGCGGACTTGGTGGTGTAGTGAATGTGTCTGCGTCTGTGTAGATGTGAGTGAATGCTCGAGGAATCGAGGAGAGTGACTGCACATCTTATTTGCGGAGGCTCGATCTCAAAGAGCCGTGCATGGTCCTCGCTGCAGGATAACAGGAACAGCACCCAAACATGTCAAGGCACCAGAGGACCCCCTTAAGAAACGCTGACAGTCTAATCGAGGTCAAGAGCAAAGTAAGTAACTCTTTATACGTATTTTAAGAGGTTGCCAAGGAGCAGGTTGACAGTGGTTGGAAATATGTATTACCTTGTCCAACCATAGACCAGCGATTCGACGCATAATGTTATCACCAGTTTTAGCATGGGATAAACTCGCTTAACACCGTTAAACAGCTTAAAAACGCATTCTAAAGTACAAATACCAATTGTCGTAATGTCGCCGCTGTCTGGATACGTTGCTGTGGTGATTTATGTCTTTCTGCACGTCCCGTGGTATGAGTCTGGCGTCTGTCTGATTCGTACCTCCCCGGTATTTATTGGCAGAGACTTTCGATTACATGGCTTGAAAAGCTTAGCTACTGACAGCTCGCCGAGTCCCACCTCGCTCGGAAGCGCTCTCTACCCCGCTGTTGTTATCCACTAATCGTTGTATCGCGCGCCGTTGTAGTGCTCTGTGGAAAGGCATGTTGATGTTGAAATCCAGCGCGCGCTTAATTAGGCCTAATTTGATTAAATTGTAAATACGGGAACAGTTATTTTGCAAAGCCGTTACATGGAGAATATGAATGAAAATTATTGTAAACCGTCAGGTAAACCAGTTCGAATTAAAAAAAAAAAAACGTTTTTAGAGCGAACACCTACGATTTAATAGATGGCCCATTTGAACTTACGGCCAATTTCAACTTGCTCATTCGTCTTTCAGTCAGAGTGGAAAGAACTAAAGCGTTTGCAATTTAAAAAAAAACCCATTGTTTTACTTCGTTAATTAGTGCTGGGGAAGGGCACTTTCAGACCGCACTGGATCCCTTATGAACGTCTGCAGGTTTCGGTAATAGAGAAGTGTATTATGACTACGTAACATCTCTGCGAGGCTAGAATACAATAGTATTTCTATACTAATTTAGTTGACAATTTTTATGTATATTTATGTTCCTCTACCGTAATTTACGACATATATTCACGGATTTGTGGCTAAATGTAAACAAATGGCATTTATTTCGATAAAATATTATTTGTGTTATGTTTATTGTAGTACGCGGATTTTTATATTCAAACGCTACCTGCACTCGCGTTATTTAAATGATAGGCTACATGCAGATTTTTTCCCTGGAATTTAGAAGTATTAACAAAGCCGCCCTTCCGTGTTTTTCCACGGAACACCTTTCTCACAGTTATCATGGTCCAAACTGGGAATTACATCTCTGTGGCTGTTGGCGTCTGTCTATTTAAAGACCCGTAAGCAGAACAGCCTACAGTCAATAACGAGGAATCGGGATCAGATCCAGTGCCCCCACGCTGATCCTTCCCTGAAGTCTTATCTGGATCTGGCCACTGCCTCCCCCTTTTATTCCTTCTTTAGTCTTTGGATTTCTTCGTCTCCATTAAAATCAGTGGCGCAATGTTGCTTCCCTTCATCTTGATGTTTTCATTGGGAGCCAGTGTAGTGTGAAAATTAATTAACCTTCCATAGAAAGGTCTGTTGTTGTCCGTGGCATAGTAACTGGGACTAGTTGTACAGGAGTTGGACGCAGGTGGTCTGTGAGCAGCATCGCATGTAAAACGGGCATAGCTGCCCCACACAACAACAGTTGTGTCTCTACAACAGTGTGCGAAAGAGGCTCATTTTAATCCAGGTGGAATCAAGGCCACGGATCTCAGAGCCGCCGCCAAACGTGACTCTGCACTGTGGTTTCCCGATGCACTGCTCTCCTTTCTGCTGTCTCTCCCGCTCTGGCTCTCTTTCTGACATCCTCTGTGGGGTAACCGTGATTTTTAAAACAAACGAATGAATACGTAACGCATGGGGGGGCCAGCTCCGAATCACTGAGACTGGCCCTGATCTTGGAGAGTCCTTGCTGCTCGCCGCTGCAGAAATGGCCGCTCTTTGCGTGGCACAAATCCCCCTCACTCTTATGGCACCACTCCAGTAAGGCCTGGAGGTTTCGAGTGAGGGGTCAGTCCGTGCCTAGAATCGCAAGGGCAGGGAAGACCTGTGGAACTCCTTACTCTCTTCTCACTCACTGGGAGCCTAATTCACCCTCGCGCTTCGTTTCGCACTTGCGAGTGACCACTCAGTGAATCAGTTTTGAGCTGGGAAGTGGGTGTAGTGAAGAGATGAGGTGTAGCAGGAGGTTTGGCTTGGGGTGCGAGAGAAGGACCCAGAGATTCTTTGTGTTACTAAAGGGCACCAGGTCCCCGGTCAGCACCCTCTCCACCCCCTCAAACTCCTCTTAGAGAGCGAGTTTAAAAAGGATGCCGTTCTACTGTAACTTGATAATGTCATTGTTAGTTTCATTCTTTCTGCAGTTATTGAGGCTTCTGTTTTTATTATCAGTACATTTTATTCTTGTGGAGGAAAACAAAGAACACAAACCACTCAATCTGTCCTACAGCTCTTGGTTGTTAATGAAATCCTCAAGGTTGACACTTTTTAGGCAAAGCACACCATGGACAGACAGTATCAAAAGATACGCAGCCATGAAAACAAATGATGAACATAAATTTCCTCACCTGGAACTGCTGTGGTCACATCATCATAGGTCTTGGGTTTTCTCTCTCTCTGTCTGTCTGTCTCTCTGTTTATTTGTGCAATTTAGGAGACGTGTGTGATCACACAGGAATGTGATTGTACGTGCGACGCAACCTGAGAAGCACCACCAGAGAAAGGACTGCAGAGAGAAAGGCATTTTGTACGGTGTTAGAGAAGTGTATCTCGAGTCACGTGGAATGGTCTCCGGTTACAGTCCTCGTTCACTCAAACATGCTGATTCGGATACAAAACCTGTGCCCTCAGCTCATTGTGACTCCATTCAGTCTTAACAGTGTCAATACTACCCTTTTACGTTACTTTCTGATCGTTTACAAATGCAAATACTGTAACGCTATAGATATTTCTTACTTGATGCTGTGATTTGCACACTACGTTTATGTGAGTGTAGACAGTGCCTACAAAAGTTTTTTATCATTGTTATTGTAATGTTCTTATAAGAATGAGGGGTAGCTGTGCTGAGCTTGCTACGGGTCTGAATGGGTGGAAGTGTGAAGTGGTGGACAGGACGTGAAAAGAATGTCATTGACTGAATCCTTGGGTTTGGTTACCACTGTCAAACCTGTGAGCAAAGGCACGTCACCGAAATTGCTCTCTGTAAATCCAGCTGCAGTGCATCAAAGCGACTTCCTGGACGCGCGATCCGATTGTTAATGGAGTTAATAACTCGCTGGTCTTCTGCCTCAGTTTGAAGCAGAGTACCGGCGCTTCGCCCTGAAGCGGTCCGGGGCTGGAGGTTTCCTGGAGTTCTTCCGACTGCTGCAGTCCATCCACCGTATCCCTGGGGTGGACGTGCTGCTGGGATACGTGGACGTCCACGGCGACCTGCTGCCCATCAACAACGACGACAACTTCCTCAAGGCCCTGTCCTCGGCCACCCCTCTACTGAGGATCATCATTCAGAAGAGAGGTAAGGGCCTGCCTGGCAACCAAGAGAAAGGGGGGCGGGACTTGGAGGAGATAACAAAGAGCCCAAAACAGCGGTCGATTTCACTGCTGTTGCTGTTGTTGGCTCTGCTCCCACCTCATCCCGAGTTCTATTACCAAGGCCTGCGGAGCCTGTGTCGGTGGGGGGATTGGATTGACTATTGAGCTTATCATCATGGACGGGAGATGTGTCATGTGACTCACAAATGTGGTAGAACTCCTCTGCAGATGACCAAGAGAGTGAGAATACGACCGGGAGTCACAGACGGGAATCACAGATGTCATTTGAAACTCCGAATTCTCATTTTATCATTTTTACAGTTTTACATCCTTGAATATAACAGTTTTGTTATGGTAAATATTATTTTTGCTGCCACCGATGAATGACCTTAATGACCTTTTAATTGTATATATTCCTGCCCAGGCCTGTAATGTTTTTTGCCACCTTTTGGGGACGAGAGAGCCTTTCAGGCGGAGGAAAGCAAATTTGTTTTGAGAGTTAAATGAGGATTTTTGAGTGAGCAGCAGGTTAAGATGCCAGTGTGGGGAATCTTCGAGTGCAAGGGCTCGAGGTGAATGCTTCAATGGTCCCTGATTGCCGCCCGCCTGCTCTGCCACTGAACACCGGCAGAGCGGCTCAGCCTGGTATGACTGTGGTAGTGGAAACGGCGCTGGCTGTCAATGAATGTAGTATTTTGGGGGCGATTGTTGCTGACATTTCCATGGGATGACCGGCCACGACCGAGGAGCTCGGGCATGATTGGTCGCGGCGGTCTCACCCTGCGGCGATCCGAGACGGCGCTGTTGTTCATTTTCGTTCTGTTTTTGAGTGCGGTGCCAGTGCTGTGCCGTGCCCCGGCTCTGTCGGCCTGTTCCGGTAGACGGCCCACCGTAACCCACTGCCAGCCCTCAGGAATGTGGAGGCTGGCGAGTCTGCTGCGTGGGGCTGAGACCCTGTTGTCGTGCTGGATGGTTTCTCCCGGGGCTGACTGCTGCTCTCCAAGTTTACCCGCCGGCTCGCCTGGCTTTCTCATCAGTGACCACATCACGGTCGCTGAGCCTAAACCCAAACAAATTACAGTGCCGCAGCTAAAAATACTCCTACGGATAACAAAATGAATGAAAACGGTTATCCTTTGGCTAGCGCTGGCTTTCTTTTTTGGGCAGTCTCCGTGCGGAACGTTCTGTTATCAAACCTTGTGTTCTTCACAATATGTGAGCTATGCGCTTCAGTGTCAGTCAGTGCGCTCTAAACCGTTGTTCATGCTCCATTTATTTGGTCTGTCCTTCCTCGTCCTGCCCTGTCAGGGAGGCTGTCGCTGCTCGTCTTCTCCTGTCTGACATGCTTTGAGGTTCACGGGACCAAGCAGCCCCGGGGGAGATGACCATGTTGTGTCTCTGTTAGGACAGAGATAAAAGTGGGGGGGGGGATGAAAATGTCAGCGTGGATGGTCTGACTGGCAGGGGGGCTGTATGGACGAGTATGTCGTGCTGTATCAGCACCTACTCCCGCCGACTCCAGAACCCGATTCTGCTCGTCCTAGCTGAGGAACATGGTCCCTAGCGTTTTATGAGGTTGGCAGGCAGCCAACAGAACTAACGCTGGGGTTGAGTATAATAAAAGGGGACAAGGAGGGTGGGTGAGATTCGTGGTGATCAACGTGGGGGGGTTTAATAGATTTGGAAAGCCGTAGTGCTGTGAGGAGGGGATAGAGAAAGGCTTTGAAGGAAGGGGGGTATATAGACCAAAGGTCTGAAGAACACTGCTAATGAGATACTATATTCCATGTTTTCCTATAAAGAGAGATGGGGGGAAGAGAGAGAGAGAGAGAGAGAGAGAGAGAGAGAGAGAGCGAGAGAGAGGAACAGAGGTCACAAGGGACGGCCAGAATGACATGCTCTTTGAGGAACTCCAGTCTTACGGGGATCGGTCTGAGCCATTCGCATCTGAATTACATGGCTTCTCTTAATCTGCACAACAAGCGTAATTCCATCTGGTTTTGATTCAGAGAACAATTTAAATCAGGACGCCTGCTTACTAGAATGAAGCATGAACTAGGGCTAGGTGTGCTGTGTTAAAATTGTCATTTTAAATGTATTCAGTACTGTGTTAAAATGACTGTAGTGAAACTTCTGCCTTCATACACTCCCTGCGCATGGCCCCAGTAATTTACGGCTAGTGGCCAGGGCAGGGCAGGCCAGGGCAGGGCAGGGCAGGGCAGAACCACCAGAGCAACCAGGCACCCCCCCTCCCCGCATTGTTGAGTTTAACCTCTACCAAACTCTCTGATTCTCTCTGAGTTGTGGGCCATTAGTAGGGCGGTGTTGGCTATTTGTGGTCCAGCCCTTTTCCACAAGTAGCATGACAGTACCCTGAGCGTGGCTTAGCGGCTAAAGAACGGGCTCATTACCCGAAGTGAGGCACGGCTGTGAGCAGGAAGCTCTGTAATTATAAGCTCCGCACGTTCCTCATCCCCGGATAAGGACATCTGCTAAGCAAGTAAACAATGGCATGTCGCGATGATGCTCCAGCGCCTGATTATTTTGTTTTTCGGGGCTGTGACCTGACGCACATGTGTCACCGGGATGTGGCGGGACGAGTCACCTGCGTCACCGGGATGTGGCGGGACAACCATCACCAGAATCACCATGAACTATGACTCGGGGAGATTCCCTGGCTTACTCTGCGTGCACATTTAGCACCTCTGCACACGTGCACACGCGCTCGCGCTGCTGGGTGAGATTGCCTTGGCTTACTCTGCGTGCACATTTAGCGCCTCTGCACACGTGCACACCCGCTCGCCCTGCTGGGTGAGATTGCCTTGGCTTACTCTGCGTGCACATTTAGCGCCTCTGCACACGTGCACACCCGCTCGCGCTG
>JAOYSI010073814.1:0-11582 GCA_025775065.1 Hiodon alosoides | reverse complement strand
TGCTCTGAGTTAGCAGTTTGACTGTTCTGAGGGTGTAGACGTTTATGCTCTGAGTTAGCAGTTTGACTGTTCTGAGGGTGTAGACGTTTATGCTCTGAGTTAGCAGTTTGACTGTTCTGAGGGTGTAGCTGTTTAGGGAATCCCGGCTGTCAGGATTATGACAGGTGCCTTTCAGGGTGACAGCCTCCTCAGTGGCGTGGTGAGCCAGTGGTTGTGGCAGGCGGCTTTATCCTGAGCGCACTGAGCCCAGTTCCCCTAGCAGCTGCTCTGCACTACCGCCCCGTTGTCTCCATGGCAACCATGTGCCAAGCGCAGCAGAATTCTGTCACCTGGTTCTCTTGTTTGGGTCCCTGGTTGCAAATGGAAGGTTTTCATGACTGAATCCGCCACGAGTCGTTGAATGGAAACACACTGCTCCTCTGTACAGATCAAGCCTTCGGGGAAGTGTGCGAGAATCCCCATTGCAGACGGTTCCCCCCTCCCTTCTCCGTACAGTACCCCCGAAGGTGTCTGCTTTACGGCTGGCAGAGGCGAGAACGGGCGTGTGGGGATAAAGCGGAGTTTTAAAGAATGTGCAGGGCATTAGTGCCCTTGAATCTGGGAGTGACTCAGAACAGCAAACGCTGTTTCCTTGTGAGTGGTGCTGCTAGCCTTGACTCTGTGTGCGTGCGTGTGTGTGAGTGTGCGTGTGCGTGTGTGTGGTGTGTGAGTGGGCGTGCGTGTGTGTGGTGTGTGTGTGTGTGTGTGTTAGGGGCTGTTTGGGGGGGTTTAAGACACAAAGTGCCTGATTCATGGAGGGGACAAAGTCTGGTTTGTTATCGATGGTTCCTCAAAGGCTCTTGGACATTTGTTCCCTCTTGGAGATTTGACAGGTTTAGTACAAAATGGTGGTGGGGCTGTCACAAAGCGCTGGTCGGGCGTGTAATTTTTATGTGTCAGAGCTTTGCTAAATGCTACCATCTAGTGGCCAACACTATGTAATACGGCGTACTATATTGGTAAACTAGTGGACTGAAAACTTCCTGTCCAGTGGAGCACATAAAAGTTTTGCTTTGGAAAGATTATTATTTATGGAAGGGGGGGGGGGGGGGGGCGAATAGCAGGAGGCAGCTAAAACAATTACATTACAGGATGTAGCTAAAAAAAGATCCACTTTTCAGAGCTGCTGGAGATAATTTGTAATAGTGACTGAATGACTTAACTCCCTTCTCTTCTATCTGTTTAATGGGTTTGAGTGCTATTGATTCTCCTGAATGGCGGAGGAACCCTGGGCATTGCTACTAATAACGTCAACTCTGGCTTGAATTTGATCTGATCTGATTAACTGGGTCGGATCAATGATCTACTATGTGGGGATTAATTTACCCGACAGTCATCTAGGGAAGTCCTACTAGCTGAAGACTGTGTGCACAGCCCCTTTAAAGGAATTCATATGCGTAGGAAACTTTTTTCTGCAAAAATGACTGTACTCCGAGGCCACATCCACATCTGTTGACCAGTCACACCTTATCCTGTGACCACTCCCCCGAACATACTGATTGATACAGCCCGGCAGCCACACCTCTGCTCCCCTCAATGGGGGTTCAATGGCTGACATCCCTCCCATGAGGGAGGGGGTATAGGGAGAGAGCGCTTGGCTGCCAGTCTGAGCTTTCTGTCCCCTTCAGACAGGGGAATACGCCACCGATGAGGAAGAGGAGATGAGTCCCATGTTTCCTAACGCCATCGAGGTCTTCGACCTGGCTGAGAACGAGGACATGCTCTCCCCAGTTGAAATGGACCCAGAGAAGCTGGCCCACAAGTTCAAGGAGGTAAAGGGGTGGGGCCAACAGTTGGTGAGAGAAAGTTTGATTGATTGCGACTCTTTGGATGAGCACTTTGTACGTTGCTCTGGACAAGAGCGTCTGCTAAATGACAAAATGTTAATGCAAAATGTAATGAGCACAAGAGTCCATCTACGTGAATTCTGCCATGTGAACTGGAGTACTGGATCCCAAGCAGATGACCAGGACACTAACGAGAGCCAATGTCAACTGTCACTTAGTAGTGCTCTTTCAATTTTAGAAATTTCAAGTTTTTTTAATCTTTGTTTGTTTAAAAATAATAGTTTAAACATACTTACGCAATTTGTTTTGTACGCGCTGTGTTATATTTCTGTCGTACTGAGACACATTTAATTCCCGCTCTTAGATTGTCACTTAGTCAACGACATCGTGATCCTTAATTAAATCCTACAGCACACAAATTGACCTCTCACTTAATATACAGAAGCATTTTGACATGACTTAAATTTTAGCGTTGTAGTGCTTTTCAGCAAACAAGTTGCATAAAAAAAGTTGCCGACCATTTGGTTTATTGTTCCTCAATTTATGTCTGTTTCTTTTCCCCTCCAGTTTCTCTTTCTTTGAAGATCCTCTTACCGTAGGTTTAGATGTCTCTTCACACTATACGTTTAGTAGCAGTACCTCTGGTAGTTTTAGCAGTTTTTAATTGCTGGGAAGGACGTACTTACACAATCGATATTTATATCTTTCCAAACAGTTTAAAATGGACATTGAGTGCATCACTTTCAATAGCCAGCCCTGAGATAAGGACGGAGTAGAGGTGAAATGAACCCGTGTATGCTGGTTGATTCATCGTTTCAAACGCACCCAAACATTCCAGCAGGCATCTTTTGTCTAACAAAGTCCGCTAGATCTGAAGGCTACATTTTCTAATCAAGTTTGGAGGTTTGCAGACTTCCTGAAACTTTCCTGTGTTTCAGGGCTGGCGTTCGGTCAGCGTTCGGACACTAGTAAAGCGTTGATTTATGCAACTGCTGCCGTGCAACTCAACCACACGCGACTGCCTTCGACATACTGCTGCGATCCACCGCGGAACACGCGAGCAGAGTTTAACTTTCTGCGTTGTCCTATTCCCAGCTTCAGATAAAGCACGCCGTCACGGAGGCCGAGATTCAGCAGCTGAAGAGAAAGGTTAGTAGACAGATCTGCTCAAGCGGCGCGGCGCTGCCCTAGGCCCGGCCGTTAAGCCGAGGACTGACGTCTGCTCCCCTACCCAAACACAGCTGGCCCATGCAGAACAGGACAAGCTGCGCTGGCGCATGGAGAAGACTCAGCTCGAGCACAGCATCCAGGACAACAAGGAGCGCATGGAGAAGCTGGAGGGCTACTGGATGGAGGCGCAGAGCCTGTGCCAGGCTGTGGACGAGCACCTGAAGGAGACGCAGGCCCAGTACCAGACACTGGAGCGCAAGTACAGCAAGGCCAAGCGTCTCATCAAGGAATACCAGCAGAAGTAAGGGTTCTTTCTTATCAGTGTCCGCTTTGTGTGTTCCTCTGAGCCCTACTCATTCTTTGTCCTCCTCTAGGCCTTTTAAGCTCTATCTGTACCAATTAAACACACCTGTTCTTATCCAGGGAGATTGAGTTCCTGAAGAAGGAGACGGCCCAGCGCCGGGCCCAGGAGGCCTCTGAGGCGTCACACAAGGAGGAGTCTGAAAATCTGCAGGAGAAGGTAAGGATTTGGGTGGAAAAAAATCATTTTCGTGTTATATAGAACTGCTAGAGCAGTGTTTCCTTTTATTTGTCTCCCAGTAGCCATGCGCCTAGGTGTACTGTATCTGAGCTTTGGCAGCTCTAGTTTTCATACCTCTATGTCCCATACAGCGGCTACCAAATGTGTATCTTTGTAAAAAAAAGGCCTCACCGCTGCTTTCTCCCCTCTCCTAGATCACAGATTTGGAGACCAGGGTGGACGCCCTGAAGAGCTCCGACCCCTCATAGAGTTTCACAGGAAGCTCAGTGCTCCACTTCTTGCCCAGTCACCCTTTAACCTGAGTTTTCTCTGAGCAAGTAAAGAAGGTCAAAGGAGGAGAACATTGAGAGAGACAGCTGCTGGGGAGGGCATTGAAATAAAAGGAAAAGGAACAAGTTTTTTTTTTGCAGCCCCACCCCCCATTTTACCTGTTTTAATTGAAGCCGGGGTACCCTCACAGTCTCTGACAAAATCTTCTCCGTAGGCCGACACAGACAAGGCGAACTGAGGCCCTGCGTCTCATGCGTTAGGTTTTTTTTGTGTTTTTTAGTTTTTAATACCGTTTTACTTATTAGCTAGTATTACTGCCATGGCCGGCTGCTGGCTGTAGACAACAACCACGGAGGAAATGCTTATTCGGGGTTATTTCTGCGTATCCCGGGGGCTGTGTTACTGCTGTACCTCCTCAGCTCACCTGGCTCTTGTGTTTGGTGAATGACAATGGCTTCATGGCTGTTCCTTCCCCTTCTCCCCAACTGTTGGAAGACTGTGGCAGGGGTGTGTATAGAATCGTCGCAGTATGTCGGATGAGAGGGGCTCGGTTTGTATATAGTCTTTATATATATATATATTTAAAATTGTTCAAAAGCGTAAGCAGTTGGAAAGCTCCTTGTCTCCGAAGATGGGACAGGGTTTGGAAGGGGTCCGGTAATTTCTCCTTTTCTAGCCTAAAAGCAGACAGAAGCGTATTTGTGCATTTTTTGAAAACAGGGTGTGACAAGGTTCAGGCTTACAGTTGACACATACCTTGTTAGTTTCGTATGCGGGAAGAGGATGAGAAAATTTTGATTTTGTGCTTCACTTGATAGTGTACAACGGGATCTCGCCAAAAGGTCCTTACCCTGTGTTAAAAATAAAAAAAAACGCTTTTCTTTCTTAAAGAAGGGTTGACTTTAACTCCCGTAAATGGTTTTGGACTTCAGGCCCGTTTTCAATGGGCAACATTGACAATGGAACTGCAATGGGTAGAATCAGCCGCAGACAAAAATTCAATCGGAGGGCCTCTCTGCTCCAGGACTATAATGCCCGTCCGCGGCTCTCTCTGAAACGTTATAGAAAACCTGCTGTTTGACTCTACTTAAGAACCTCTTCGTCTGTGCTGCACTTCCCGTGAACCTCAGAAACCAATCGGCTGCCTTCTCCTCCACGCTGTCCTCGTCTGTCATTCGTCACCAGTAGCAGGCAGGCAGGCTCCAGGTCCTCCAGTCGCGTATTTGTTGATTGACATGTTTTGCATTTATGTTAATGGGTCTTTGTGGTATGGTCATTTACAGTTGAGTGGTCCCTCAGGGCCGAGGTTTTTGGTTGGCATTGACTGCCAGGGCCGCTTGAGTGAATCAAGCTCACAGCAGGAAAACGCAACTCACAGAAACGCAAACTGCATTCATGCACACGTCCAAAGCGGATTGGTGCCTCGTCTTGCTGTCGCTGGGACTCACAGGAGTCGTGTGAGAGTGTTCAGAGTGCCACTCAAATCTACAGGGACGGCGCATGTTTCTTAAGGTTGCCATGTGTGGAGTTTTACTCCAGATTTACTCCAGTTTTACTCCATTAGTGCTCACAGCTCAGTTTAGGCCTTTTAGTGCACATCATGAAACACAAAAAAGTGGGACCTCACCTATGTTAACCAGCTATGGTCCAAATGATACCCATGAGCAGTTTGTTGAATGGCAGGTATCTGAATGTTCCACCCGCATTATCTACGGAGGGAGTCTCGCATTAACTGGCTGTGAGTTATAATGGGAGCAGTGAGCTCTGTGTTTACAGTCACCGTTCATGATGGAATCCTAGAGGTGTCGTTAACAACATGTCGTTAACTACTCTTCACACTTTAAACATTTAGCCGATGCTCTGATAGCAAGTGTACGATCCTAAGTTCCTGCAAAACCTGCAGTTAACTCCAAGATACAAGTGAATGCCCTGTGTTTGTTGGAATTTTGCTTAAAAATTACACGTTCATAGCACGTCCAGTCAGTCATAATAAAATTAACATGCCAATGTATTACCCTGTAAAGATCTCACCTGTGCCACACTTAACAGTATTTTTTTTTAATAGCATTGCTTGCTAGGGTGAACCATTAAAATTAGACGTGTGTAATTGTCACTAAGGCAAATCCTAATTACCTTGTAGAAACTGAACTGGGTGATTCTGTGTGGACTTTGGAAATAACTGGAGTCAGATCACTGCAGAGTCAGTGTGTATTATCATTGCAGTCTGCTATATTGTGGCATCACATTGCTCATGACACTGGATTTGCTAGTATTCACAAATCATCAGCCGATTGCTTTCCTATTGGTGTGGTTTTACACTTCAGGACGCAATGGATTTTTCCAGCCTGCCATTTCTTCTAAAGCGTGTGTTTCTTTGCGTTTATCGTTTTTTGTTTTTGTTTTTTTCTTATAGTTTCATTTTATCTCTGTGTTTGTATGTGTTGTTTAAACCAGAGACAAACTTTACTATATAAAGTATTTCGAGGAGTGTTTTTATAGCGTCAAATTCTGTCAGTTATTCAGAAATATTTGTCTCGGTGCAGATTTTCTCTGCTTAAACGCGAGACTGAAAAGAGCATACTTACACTTCCTCCCCCGACCGCAAATGTGCTGTGTATGTACACACAGCTTCTAACATGCGGACGTAAGTAAGTCACGGCTTGGCTTTTGTGCCACCATCCGTTTGTTCATTCGCACTGTTGTACATCTGTTGGACTGATTTGAGCGCCCTCTGTTGTTCTAACAAAAAGGTTCTGTCCCTAACCTCACCTGCCGTCAGCACTGAAGAAGCAACAACCAGCCCCTTTCCCTTGAGCCATCTGCCCCCAGCGCATACACCCATCCAAGGTTGTCGTGACGTGCTAGCGTAGTCTGCTCCATGCGTTCGCGGGTACTAATAGAGTCCCGGTTAAGCCTTTTAGCAGGCCTTGCTTTGCAGTTCTTCAATGCTCCATACCCTGCATTCCCACATATATTACTGCCGTGCGTGTGTTCCTGTGACACGATATTCAACCTTGCTTTTATCTCAGCAGAACACACTTTCTCTTCTTATGTTCTTACCCTCTGCTTTCCAAAAGAACCAAAAGGAAACAAAAACTGTGTGTATGATTGTAAATTTACGAGCGACCGTTCTTCAGTGGCACAAAAAAAAAGGACCAAACAAGGGAATCTGACTATTAAGTTGCCTTCTCGAAACCAATGCGTTTTGCCTGCACTCAAATATTTTTTTTGGACCATCTGAAAGGGGAACGTGGCCTGACCTGGCTGACGCTGTAACTGGGAAAGCCGAACACCAAGGACCCTAACTGAACCTGATATATTCATCAGCCCATATGGACGATTACTGCGACCTCACGCCAGTGACAAGACAGAACAAATTACACTGTAGGGAGCGTTGTATTTTAAAAGTGTGTATTACACGTTTGTGCACAAGCGATACGGTCAGGTAAATGGCTTGCCTATGGGAAAACATGAAATGGGTCAGACACTTAGGGAAACTGCGGGAACTTACAAACAGGCACAGAAGGAGTGGTTATAATGGATTGTATATCAACGGTGTGAAAGACTACGCTTAGACATGCGTTTTCTTAATTCCTTCTAGTTTTTTCCTTCGTTTGTGGGGTCAAGGTGCGCAGGCGTCGGATGTCTATGTAATAAAACTTATTCTGTTGCAGGAACTCAATTCGGAACTAGTCCTGGGGAATTTATCACATGTAACATGAATGTTTTTTAAACAAGCATTCCAGCTTCTGAGGAACCCCTTTGGTTTTTTTTTTTGTCTTTTTTTACTTTTACCCATACTCTGTAACTTGCAACCACAAGATGCAAAAAGTATTTTAAAAATACATTGATTTGTTCCATTTTAAAGATGCTTCATGATTAATCATGTCATCGTGTTTGTCATGCATATTTTGTCATTATTAATAAATAGGGATGTGTTGAAAAATGAAGGATGAAATCTGTGGTGATGACTCTCTGTGGTGCATGCATAAGGTTTTAGATGAATTAATCCTCTTTTATTTGATATAGCAAGTTATCGCAGTATTTATATTTTTCAGAGGGAACCCAAACATAGAAACTCGATGTGGGTTAAAACTGGTGATTATTCTCCGATCCCTTGAACATAAGATGACTCCTGCTAATGAGTATCGTACCAGATTTATTTTAAAACAAAGGAAAAATAATCCTTACTAAACTTACATTAACCACCCAGGCAAAAATGTATCAAACAATCTGTCTAGCACGAAAGGGAACCACGTCTGAAAGGTGGTGATATAATGCAGTATTTTTAATGTGCTGATCGGTGGATGAAACATCATCAACTTGATGTTAGCCGCATGAATTCAGATGCGTCACTGCAAGATTTGACAAAAATTGCCTGGGTTCTTGAGGGGAAATAACCTTAATTGGTTTTGGTTAATATGTTCATTTTAAGGGAAATGGGGTTATGATGATAACCTCCCCGGGCAGCTCAGTCAAAGAATGTGCTCCCATGAACACAAGTTTGAATCCGAGTTGTTAAAGTGGGATTAAGCTTGTTTCACTTTTCTTCAGCAACAGCAAATGCATGTAGGTACCAGTGCTCACGGTTCTAACTTGCATCTAAATGATTGCATTCGTTATAATAAAGACTCTCGCGTTGCAGTTGAATTACCCCCGGACTTCCTCGGATAACCACTGGTAGGTCCCATTCTATTCAAAACGCTATTGGCTCAGATCGGTCATGTGAGAGGTGAGGATCCAGGCTACAGTCTAAGGGCGGAGGGAGAGGTAGCGACCGCATGTACGGACATAAGACTCAAGCACGCAGCTCAGGCCACAGGTCGTTCAGACTTAGTCAGCACGAACACCTCCCTGCAGAGGCAACAACGTCCCCACTTGAGATTTGAGGACACCTAAAGGCCGTTCGCATTTCCGTTTGAAAAGAAGACCTAAAAACCGAAGTGCATTCAGTCAACAGCTGAACAGCAGTAAACAGTTTTTTTTTGTTTTTTTTTAAGTGTAGTCTGGGTGGGGAAACCATCAAACATGTTATAACCCTGATTGGTTAAAATGCATTGAAGCGACCCTTCTTAATATGAAAGCCCTTGGAGAGGTATACATTATTTATGTTTTATCATAATTATTTTAAAACACTACACATAAGTTATAGTCGACTGCCTTTAAAACCACTGTCTAATTGTGACCCTAACCAAGTGAAGCATTGCTGATTTAATAATAAACTTCCATTTTTATATTTATATTAAATATTTAAGCCTACTAGAATCAACATAGTTGCGAATAAAATCCACATAATCACATCTACATCACCAATTTACAGAAACAAATGCAACTACTAATATGGTGCATTGGTACTCCCTGGATTCGTTTTGACCTCATTCCCAGAATGCCTTCATTTTTTTATAATACTCCCAGGCACCCTAGCGGTCTTCGTGTTGGATCATTTTGTTAAGATGGCTGACAGACCAGGTAAGGTTGTTGTTAAGTTATTAAAATTGAATTACGTATATTTTTTTTAATGTGAGTGGTTGTCTGTTTTAAGTTTGTGCTTAATGGCCAAAACGTCTTTAGTGTGCATTTACAATTTTGGGTATACTGCGATTTTAAACATTGTCAGGAGGCCGTATCGCAACCTTTCCGAGTCAAGTCAAGGACTTCACTTTGTCAGTGTCATTGGTTCGCTAGCTGTTTTTACACTAGTAGGCTATTCATCCAGCCGGCTCATTGTAACTTGTTTGCTTCAATGAACCTAGTTACGGAGCTAACTACTATCAACCCTTTTTTTTTCACCCGATCGAAATGGCTAGCTACCTAGTCTGATCTACGTTGAGCATTGCTAATGTCTTGCGTGTTTCTTCTCTTGCGTGTTCCATGGAATCCTGCAAAATATTCAGCCGCACCAGCGTTAAATTAGGAACTGCCGTTTTCCTTTGCAGTGCCGGTGTCCGAGAAAAGGCTGATGGATGTCAAGCTCGGGCAGCTCCCGTCCTGGGCCGCCTCCAGAGACTTCACACCCAATGGCATAATCTCCGCTGTTCGCAGAGGTAAGTCTTGGAAACGCAACGTATTGTGAGTGCTCTGAACAAGGATCTAGTCGTGCTAGAGTGGAGCATATTTTCCAAATAAATAACCTGATTTATTGACTCTATTCTGCCAGGGCATGATAGATACTACAACAAGTACATCAACGTGAAGAAGGGTGGTTTCGGAGGCATTGCGATGCTCCTGGCTGGCTATGTTGTTTTGAGCTATGTCTGGGAGTACGATCACATCAGTGAGTACCGGCTTCTGTGGGGGCTTAATTCTGCCAAATGCAAAGTTTTACTGTGTAACCGTGCAAATGAATTGCCCTTATTTGTGGACATTGTGATCACTGTCAAAAATACAAACTTATGGCATACAAAATAAAATATTGTCCTTGTAGTGTGGGGACAATGTTGTCTTCTGTGTTTTAACCTTTTGGTTTCTTTTATTTTAGAACATGACCGTTGGAGGAAGTACCACTGAGCGCCTCAACGCTGACTGGTTTCGGGCACTTCTGCTACGCTATCTGTCTGCAGTGGCGTTCACGCCACATCTATTAACTTCATGCGTTTCTAAATGATATTGGTGACCAAGAATAAACCATACGGATTTAATGTTATGGGTCATTGGCTGTTTGAATATAGTTGTATAAGTGTTTTCCTACTGCGAGTTCCACTGATGCGTTCCTCTATGAAAAGCTGTACATTTGGTGATTGCTTGTGCTGGTGTGGTTTTTGAGCCTTAAATTAAAATGGTTAAATTTAAATGTAAAATTAAGTTATGCATCTGCCAAAACATGGTGCTTAGAATAGAAAAGGCATTTAATTTAAAGATAAGACGGAGAACACTTGTCCTGACTAAGTTATGACAATCTATTTTGAAACTGTGTACTATTTGTACCCCAATACACTAGCTATGCTTATTTTAAACGAGTTAACCCTTGCAAGTTAGTATGGTAATTGTTTTATGTCAATGACCACTTCATTGTGGCTGTAATGGCAAATTATGTCCGATCTTAATTTCTACTCAGATTATTTTTATTCAATAGGTGTTCCATCAACCAGCCCATGTGCCGCTGTTGTCCAACTCCTTGCACACTTGGTAGTGCTTGTATATATTGTCATAAAAGATCTGCTCCGAACGTCCTCCTTTGGGTCCACGTCAGATGCATGATGGGGATCTGGTTGCAGTCGGGCAGGTTGCCGAAATCGGACAGGGCATGTGTGCTGACCAGTGTCATTTGATGTAGGACTTTTGAGGGTATGAATGCATTTTTTTGCAATCAGTTAAAGACTAAAATAGGTTTAGTAATTGTGTACACAATTAAGGTTTTAAGGCTATAGGAATCAAATTTATAGATCCATGTACAGTGGGGGGTTGTAGGTAACATTTCAGCAATGTTGAACCCTTATACCTGGCATTAACACTAGGGAGAGGTCACTACAAAGAAAAAGATGGTTTGTTGAAGTTCACTGCCATAGAATCCTTTGAAAGGGAAGAGTTACTCATCTGTTGGATGCAGTTTCAGAGCAAAGCTGCAAATGGCTCAAGTGGTCCCAGAGGGTTGTTACCATCTGTTCCAGTTTTTGAATGGTGTCAATCTTCCCAACTAGGATGATCAAAACCAAGGCTTTCCATAACAAGGGATAAACAAATTGTTCAGTTTACTTAAAGGGTCCACTGGTGGGGGGGGGGGGGGGGGGGGGGGGGGGGGGGGGGGGGGGGGGGGGGGGGGGGGGGGGGGGGGGGGG